>CAJVPS010003201.1:0-10671 GCA_910591765.1 Ambispora leptoticha
GTAATTAATTAGTATTTTTCTTTAATAAACATATATATTTTATCTTATATCTTATCTTATTTTCTTCTTGCTCTATTAAAAGAGTATTTTGATTAGAAGTAAATTCACATATATTATCTTATTAAGAAGATAATTATATTTTTATTATAAGTAAAACATGTATAAATTATCTTATTGAGAAGATAATTATATTTTTATCAGAAGTAAATCTCATATATATCATCTTATTAAAAAGATAATCAGATATATAATTTCTTGAAGTTATAAAAAGTAAATAACTATCATGAATACAGTCACTATTACCATTTTAAAATAATTATATATGCATAATCTTAAAATGATAATAATATAAAATAATCAAAATTTTAATAATTACTCCAATCTTATTATAATTATGATAAAAATAGATATATAGTTCATAATTATAGACTGTCAAGAAAAAATGCAAATAATAATAATAATATTTTTAATATTAAGTATTTCAAATATAATAAAATAAGATATTATATCAATAATCATACAGAAAGAAATATGAATAATAGATAATTAATTAATCTTGAAGTTAATATTACTATTACAATCTTAGATAATAATCTCTTATTATAATAATTGCAATAATTTCTAGATAAATAAACTACTATATTTTTACCTACTAATATTATTATTAATAATAATATTATATATTTAAACTAGAGTTCATATCTGTAAAAGATTAGAATATAAATTAATCTCAAAATTCTTTAATAATATTTTTATAATAATTATTAAATAAAATTATAAAGAAAAATAAGAATCTAAAAAAGAAATAATAGATATAGTTTACTTCTCAATATAAAATGATATATATGTAAATATATATAATATTATATAAAAATTATCTCAAGATTTTATTTTTATGAATTTCAGATAATTAGAGAAATTATAACTTTTTAAATAGCTAATACTTATAGACTTTACATATAATATTAATAAATATTTATGATATTTTTTTATATTATATATTTATAATAGTTATAGATACTAAGATATTAATATTTCTTTTCTTATAAGTAGTAAAGATAATAGTATAGTTATTTAAGTACTAAAGAAAATTTATAGATTTATATTTTATTAATATTCTTTCTCTAATCAGAATAATATAAAGATCAATAGTATCATAAATATTTTTTAGAAATTATATATAATGAATAAAACTGTAATATAATTCTTTATACTATACATATAATATGTACATAATTATATAAGATTTATCATTTAGTAATATATAATCAATTAATCTTGATCATGTATAAAAAAATAAGAATTAGTTATAAAGAGATCATCTATAATGCTATTATTGCTTGTCCTATATTTAATATTATTAATTATATTAATTAAAATTATATTAAAAATATGAAAAAATAGATATTCTGAATATGATAATATTCACCTTTTCTATTATAAGTTATAATTAATTTATTAAAATCCTTCTATAACAAGCTTAAAAAAATAATAGCTAAAGAGTTTGATTTTATAGATATCATACTTACTTTATAATATTTTTTATTATAATTTTCTACTTATCAAATATTTATATTATATTAAAAATATATTACAAGATTATTAATCTTAATAGTAAAAGATAACTTGACTCTGAAAAAATTATCTTTAATTTCTATCAGAAATAAATTTTTATAATTAATCTTGATGATATGATTCTAAAGAAAGTTTACAAATTTTCTTATCCTATTTAAAAGTTGATTATAAGTAAAAATTTTATCAGAAAATTTTTTGAAGAGATATTCATTAAGAATCATTACTATATTTATAAAAATTGATAAATATCTCTCTGAAATATTGATATTAATCAATAACTCTGATAATTTTTGATAAATATCTATATTAATAATTATCAATCATTATTAATATATTATTTATCAATATATAATAATATATTAATTATTATCATAATATATTATTTATCAATAATAAATAATATATGTTAATAGTTAACTCAAATACTTATTTTAAAATCAATTTATTACATTAATATTAGTTTAGATTATATAATCTAAATAAACATGTATATACTCACATATTTAATTATTTTCAAGACTTGAAATTTCTAAAACACTTTTTATTTAATATTAAAAAATATATTTATTTAATAAATATTTATAATTTTTTCTATATTTTAGTATAATATATATTATTATATTAATTGAATTTAAATAAATATATATATATTATTTAGTCAATTATAATCTTAAATATCTATAAAGTTTTGTATTTTCATCTTTATTTTCTTTTAATATATCATATTATTATAATAAAATAAGTTTTAATAACTTATAATTTTTTATATAAAAAAATTTAAATAATAATAGTATCTAAATTTAAGATTATTATTTATTAATAATAGAAGCTTTTATAATATTAATATTATGAATAAATAGCATTATAATATTATATTATATATTATATCTTTCTATATTAAAAAATTTCTTCTTTTTCATCAACAAAAACTATTATATTACTAAATCATTCTAAATCATAAAATATATTAATTACTTGAATAATATTAGTTAATTTCATATAAATACTTGAATATATTTTGAAATATGTAAATTCTTGATTATATAACTTATCATTTAAGTCAAAAAACTTCTCAAGTTCTATTTAAAGATTATTAAAATCTTCTTGATATAGTTAATGAATATTGATATTTTTCAAAACTATTTTATTTATTTTAGTTATCTGTAATTTCTATAGAAAATTTTAAAAATCAGAATCTTTTTTAATAAATAATATTAATACTTTTTATATAGCTAAGATCTTGTATTATATTTATAATAAAATATTAATAATGATAATTATTAATATATATTAATAAATATTAATAGATATTAGAATTTATTATTTTTATTATTTGTATTATATAATTCTTTTTATTAGATATTTAGTATGAATTTTTAATAGTTTTCTTATGAAAAGTCTTAAAGATCTTGGTAGATATTTTATTTATTATTCTATAATATTGAATTATAAAAATAATATGATATTAAAATATATAATTCTTAGATATTTTATATTAACTAGAAGAATAATTTATAAATATACTTATAAATTCTTGATAAAAATTAATGATTAATATCTATTTATGAAATAGTAATCTGTATAATTATAATTATATTTTATTATTATAGCTGAAATAATATAATAAAGATCTAATTTATCTTTAGTTTAGTTAAATCATTATCAATAAATAATTCTTAATAAGTTTTTATATATATTTTCATATACTTACAGAATATTTTATATAATTTCTTATATAGAACTATTATTCTTATATTTAATAAATAAATTATTTATTATAAAAATTATCATCTTTATTATATTGTAATAATAATTAACTATAAACTATAATATATTTTTTAGGTTATCTTTTATAATTACAAGTTCTTAATATTGAAAAATTGTATATATTATATTCTTTTGAAAATAAGTATAGATTTTTGAAACATATTTTGAGTTCCAAATTAAGAGTAGTGCTTATTTTTGGGTAGTAATTTTTTTCAAATAAAAATGATAAACAAGTATTATTAATATAATATATTTATATTTTTGTATAATTTTTTAATGTATTTATAATAAATATTCTTGTAATATTTTGATATAGTCAAAATGCATTTCTTTTCTTTAATTATAAAAATGATTCAACCTAATAAAAAAATTATCAGTCATATACTATTATGGAAAAGCTCTATATTATTGTTCTTACTATAAAAACAAATATAATAATTGCTTTCTAAAGACATAAAGTTGATTATTTAATGATATCATACTGAATTCAAAAAAAAATCTTGAGATATCAAGTTATAAAAGTCATAATTCAGGATCAGACTGGAAAGCTTTATGTTCTGTTACTGAGATGAAATTCAAAAAGTAAATTCTGGAATTTAGAAAAAATAATATTGCATTAAATACTATTATAATCAAGTATCAAATAAAATATCTATTAGAAAATGACTTCAAAGATACCTATCCCAATATATTTAATACTTTTATCATATCTGACCAGTAGTTTTATTAGTTTCTTTACTATTATGAGCTTTTATTATGTCATCAAACAAAAATTAGTCAAAAACTTCTCAAAAATCTTAATAAAAAACTTATTATATTCTAATAATTTATTATATAATATTATTAAGTACAAGATTATAATTTTATATAGATTAATAATATGAATAAAATTCCTATTTTTTTCAATATGATTAGAAATATTATTATTGAAGCAAAAGGAAATAAAACTGTATATATAAGAATAACTAGCAATAAAAAAAATTAGTTTATCTGCATTTTATCAGTTTTGATCAATGATACCAAGCTTTTATTAATAGTTATATTTAAAGAAAAATATCTTTTTTATAATCTTTCTCTGGATATTATTATTTAAATACAAGAAAAAGAATAAATAGATAATAAGTTATATAATTATAAATAAAAAAAGTTTAAACAAGAAGATCTGGTGGTCTTGCAAGAAAAAAAATCTTTATTAGTAATAGATTTATTTGAAGAATATAAAACTGATTTGATAAAAAAAAGATATAATGAAGAAAATACTAATATAACAATTATTTCAGATGGTCTTATATCAGTTTTATAATCTTTAAATATCTGTTTAAATAAACTATTTAAAGATCAGTTAAGAGAAAAATGGAGAATGTGAATAATTAGAAGTAATTATAAGTTAATAAAGAGAGGAAATTTAAAAAAACCTGATTATAATATTGTTTATAAATGGATTATTGAGGTATGGAATAATATTTCTAGTGAAATTATTATTAAGTCTATTAAAAAATATAGAATTTTTAATGATTTAAATAGAATAGAAGATGATTATATTTTTGATAAGTATAATTTAAATATTGAATATTAATCTGAAGTAATATTTCAGAATAATAATTCAGTTACAAACTCAGATAATGATAACTAGTAATGCAGCTATATAATAAATAAAAATTAGTGCTTATTTTTGAATGTACTTATTTTTGAAAAACTAGTTCTTTTAGATAAAAGATCACTTGTACTTATTTTTGGGAATGCTTATTTTTGGGAGAATATAATAGTTATAAATCTATCTTCTTAATAATTATTATTTCTACTTTTTGTTAAATATATATCTGAATATATTCTAAAAGATATTTTGAAATATCTAAATCAAGCAAATATATTCTATCAGAAATTATTACTTTATAAATATTAAAATCACTAATATAATTAATTAATTAAATAATTATAGTTAATTTTAATATTAATTAATTATTAAAAAGATTTTGTACTAATCCAAAACTTTATAAGAAATTATTTTTATTATGAATTAAATATTTTTTTAATCATTCTATATTAATTATTACTTGCATTTTTTGAGAATTATATTAGATAATGTTATATTATTAAGATTATTATTAGTTATATAACAAATATAAAAAGATTATTTAGATATTGATGAAAGATATATTCCAGTAAATAATTCAGCTTTTATCATATCTGTAAGAATAACTGATATTTTAGATATAAAGATATATATTTGATTTTTTATAATAAAATACATATATTATTAATCTGAGATAAGTATTAATAAAATATGAAAATATTATTAAAAGACTTATTTTTATAATTATTAGAATAACTCAGTATTTTATATATATAGATCTTTAGTTTTTAGTTTTGATAAATATTTAATAAGTATTTTCATATAAGATCTATCTTGCTACTAATTAAAAATATTATTTGTCTGAATTAATACAATTAGCTTAATGTATCTTAACAATTTTAATAATTCCAACATCATCTGTATAACTGGTCAGCTTTTGCAAATATTTCATAACAAAAAAAGAAATTGGTTAAGTAGTAAGCATGTTTTTAAATTAGTTTATATTTATAGTGATTATAAATTACAAACTCCTACAGATAATCAAAAAAAATTGTCAAAAAAAGCATTAATAATGAAATAAGCATCAATTAATATTATATTGGTAATGAGAGTAATGAAAGCAAATATCAGGATAACAAGAATATCAGAATAGTGATGATAATAAACAATTTAATATATTAGATAATAGTAATGATATATTAGAAACATCAAGTGATAATGATAATTATTGATAAATGTATATAATAGCTATAGAAAATAAAATTATCATTAGTTTTATGAATTCATATCACATATTTGATTATTATATATATATATATAGATTATTATGCATGTATATAGCATATATATATACTATGCACATAGTACACATAGTATGCATAGTGATGAACTATGCACGTATTTGCCTATCTTTAGTTCCAATAGCATATTGACAATAATGGCTAAGATTATTTTGTCCTTGGGCATCATCTCTTTTTATATATCAATAGCATATTGATAATAATAACTAAGATTATTTTATCCTTGTTCATTACCATTTTCTGCTGATTTTAAATATTATTCAAATTCCAATAATATATTGATAATAATTATTGAGATTATTTTGTCTAATTGTATTTCCATTTTCTGCTGGTTTCAAATACTACTCAAATATTTTTAATTCATCTTTTTGTGTTCTAATAGCATATTGATAATAAATACTGAGATTAGTTTGTTCAATTGTATTTCCATTTTCTGTTGATTTCAAATATCACTCAAATGCTTTTATTTCATCTTTTTGTATTTCAACAATATCTTGATAACAATAACTGAGAAATAATTGTCCTTGTGCATTACCATTTTCTGCTGATTTCAAACACCATTCAAATGCTTTTTTTCATTTTTTATGTTCTAATATTATATTAATAACAATTACCAAGATTATTTTATTTAATTGTATTTCCATTTTCTGCTGATTTCAAATATCAACTAAATACTTTTACCTCATTCTTTGGTATTCCTATTCTTTTTTGATAGCTTTTACTGAAAAATAATTATTCTAGAATATTTCCATTTTCCATTATCTTTAAATACTACTCAAATACTTTTATTTCATCTTTATGTATTCTTATCTCATTGTCATATTTTATTTTGTTCTTGCGTATTTTTATTTTCTGCTGATAATTTTGCTTCTTTTTTGTTCCAATCTCATTAATATAATTAATTTCAGATATATACTGTACTATATTATACATGTATTTATTTTCCTCATAGTGCAAATACTATCAGGAGCTTTATGAAGATCTTTTATATTCAGATTACTATTCTTAATAGATTTTAAATACATTTCACATGCTATATTCTCATCTATTATCACTTCAGATATTTTTGTCAGTTTAATATAATATAAAATAAGTAATAAAAAGATGAAAAATAATTTTGTAAAATTTCATTACTTTTTATAATTTCTTTACCAAACTTTATAATGATATGGATATATTTAAATTTTTGTTTATTTTCATCAGCTATATCATTATTTACTATTTCTTGTTTGTTGATAGCAGCTAAATAAATATTAAAATCAAAAGTATCAAAGGCATCTTACAAAATATGCACTAATACTTTTTTTATTTTCATTATATAAATCTTAATTAATGAATTATATATCTTTATGCGCTATCAAGGATATTAACTTTTTATCATATTTTTTAGTATTAAAGATCTCTCTGGTCATTACATAAATATTGAAATCTATATCTGTACATATACTGAATCAATATAATTTAGTTTCATAATAGGTACAGAAAGTTTTATTAATAGATTTTCTGTATTTTCAGTTTCTTCAGGTAAAAATAATTTTATGATAACTTCTTTCATATCAATATTTTGTTTACATATATTTTGTAAGTAAATAGTGATACATATACTAAAAATAGTATTTTTTTATAATAATAGATACTATATATGCAGAATACAAAGAAATTAAATTTCATATATGAAACTTGGAATATTCATTAATGACCTTTAATATTAGTTCTGCCAATCATATATATTTTAAAGTATTCATTTTTATCATAATGAATTTTTTAATATCATACATAGACAGCATAAAGTAAATTTCATATACAGAACTTGGAATATTCATGTGAGATCTTAATCTAGTGCTATCAATCTGTGATTATATATATAGATTTTAAATTATTCCATTTCTATCATAATGCATATTTTTAATAGACAGCATAGGAATATTTCTCTTAATTCTTTGATTTTATTGGATGAAATATTTCAAATTTCAAAAAATGTTTCATTTGAAACAATTATATGTATTTTATCCTTGTTATGGAATCGAAATCAGAACAAAATTTCATATAGTTATTTTGTTAATAATCTTATAGCAGAGATTCTTAATGGTCTGGTTTTTAACAGAGTATTCTTTTCAAGTATTTTATATTTTCAGAGAAAATCTTTTCATAGTTATTAGTTACAAAATAAAATCAAATATTTTTTGATTGATACAAAATTTTTTTGTAAAGAAAAAGCTTTAATAGTTTTCTATAAATATAAGTATTTTATTATTAGAGCTGAGAATCTGTATATTATTTTCCATTTTCTCAGATAATATAGATTTCACAAATATCATATCATTTTAAATTTAAATTACTTGTAAAGATCTTGCAGAAAAGAATAAAATGGTCCATTATGAACTTAAACAGATACATTCCTAAAATCATTATCAAATATGTATCTTTTCTGTCTGAATAAGAACTTTACTTATCTCTTTTACCAACTTGCAATATGATCTCAGTTATATTTATTACAAATAATAATAAAGATAATTATATTTTATATACCTGATTCTTCAAATGTTTCATTAATTTTTATGATAATAAATAGATTTTGTCACATTATTCATCTGATGATATCTGTAGCAAATGATGAAACTTATGACAATTGCTGAAGCTAGATTAAAATATGCATTTAATGATGAGGTCAACCAAGTAAAGGACTCTAGACAGAAAAATTATTAATATATGTAAGTTATTTATGAGTGATTTTATATAGATGTGTTTGGTCAGAAATAAAATTGTGAAAGAATTTTCATTTGAAAAAATTTATTTTACTTAATTCACATCATATTACGTATCTGATCCAATATATATCCAAATATACTATAATACAATTTATTTAATGATAGTATATCAATTTATTATATGTATGTAGGATTTTATATAAAATTGATCCAAAATTCTTTTTATCATTGAAAAAGCATAAAATGATATAATAATTTTTATTATTTCATATTTATACTCCTAATAATCACATTAAAAATACATCACTAAATTCTATTTGTTCAGACCAAACTCATAATAGTACCGTATTTTGTCATAGAGTTCTCCATAATAGAATATCCCTTCATAAAATATCCTGATACTAATGAGGAATTCCCAGACAAAATTGTAAGAGGCCCAGCACATGATTTCAAAAGACCAGATATAAATTAGGTGAGCATGTGCTGATTGTATGAGGAAATGTGATTTTAATTTACAAAAGTCATATTATAATATAACTAATAATTTGACAATTATTCACAGAAAAAAGTAACTTTTATCCTATAATATATTAATATCAGTCCATTCTCAATTGTTAATGCTAGATAGTCATTTCAACAAATATAGAAAAATCTAACAAGATATTTGTGAGAACTTTCTTATGATCTAGAGATACTAAATAAAAAGTCTTATTTGAATTATTTTCTTTTAAACTATGCATTTGTTAATTTGGCATTATTTATATCATATGTAAAGCAAACAAGTATTTTTAAGATTTGATTTATTGAATTTTATCTTCATTTAATATATAAATATGTATGGTAATAGTAAATTTATCTTCATTTATTTGGAATAATACAACTGACATTTGCAAAATCTAAATATTTGAAATCAATTAATCTGAATGTCATTTTGATGAATATAAAAATAAATATATTGATATTAATTTTGAAGTAAATTTAACTTTTTTAAAGGTTTTATCACCAGTTTTTAGAATATTCTAAAGAGTTACAGTACTAAAAATGTAACGTATTCAGCATATTAACTATACTTTCATATTTGATACACTACCTAGACAAAAGTCTTACACATCAAAAAATATTAATTACAAAATTATATATAATAATTAAATTTCAAATTATACTTTAATCAATAAAATAACTATATATAAATCAATATTTTGTTGATATCTATTGTTTGCAATAACAGCTTCTATCCTCTGTGGTATACTTTTTATCAAGACCATGACTTGACTTTGTAAAATTCTTGTTTCATTCTCCCTGTAATCTCTAATTCTGCAAATTTTATTATTGCCTGTAGTTTACTTCTTATTCTTCTTTCCAGCTCTGATCATAAATGCTTAATTAGATTCAAATCAGAAGACTTGCTTGATTAATTTAACAAGACTTTGATTTTGTTTATTAAAATCCATCTTTTAATATTTATAACTGGAGATGGGCAAATGCATATATAGTTTATCACTATGCATACTATATGCACTATGCGCATAGTATATATGTATAATAATCTACATATATATATATATAATAATCAATCAAATACATGATATGAATTTATAAAAATTAATGATGATTTTTATTTTCTATAACTATTATATACATTAATCAATAATTATTATTATTACTTGATATTTCTAATATATTATCACTATTATCTGATATATTAAATTATTTATTATCATTATCATCCTGATATTCACTTTCATTA
>CAJVPS010003202.1:0-10665 GCA_910591765.1 Ambispora leptoticha
TCTAAATAATTAAAATTATAAATACTTTACTTTTAAAAAAAATTTATATATAGTATGTTCATGTATCTATATTTTTGTACTGGACTATACTTTTATATTTGACTATATTAATATTCAAGAAAAATAATTAGATTTAATTGAATAATTTTATTAGAAAAGTATAATTAGTTAGAGAATACCTAAAAGATACTGTTATCTTGTAATATAATGAAAGAAGTAGAGATAATAATATTTAACTAACTGTATAGGATAATAATAATAATCAATTATATAGCTTTTATTATCAATTTGTTATATACTTTCAGTTTAGAGAATAAATAGATCAATAGCAAGATGAAATTAAAATCTTGTAATAAACTAATACTGTAAATAAATATATAGATAAATTTATTAATCTACTTTGTAAAGTAAATTTTAATAATAAATATCTAGAAAAATATAAAATTAGAACTTACAGAAGAGAATTCAAATTAGAAATTAGACAATGAATATAGATATTAGCTGATGAAACTTTCTTAAATATAGTTCAAGTAGTCAAGAATATAAAGAAAGCTGATATAGATATTCTAATCTATAAATATCACTAATCTTAAACTCAAGATAATTCAATACTAAATGTTATTTTAATAATATTTCAAAAACTTAACTAGTAAATAGAAAGTATTAAAACTAATAAAGAATTAAATTATAACAGAAATAATTTTGATTATCAATCTAATAATCAAAATACTAAACTGATTTCTACTTGTTATAATTGTAATAAGTTAAATCATATTTATTTTAACCATTTTCAGCTATAATCATATAAAAATAATTAAAATAACTTTAGAAATAATTGCCAAAGAATAAATAGAAATAATTAGTAATAAAATAATATATTACTAAATTAGATAACTACCAATAATAATTAAGATATAAATAATAATTAAAATATATTACTAGCTTAAATATAAGCTCTCACTGATAGTATTCAAATATTAACTACTAAATTAGATAATATAAATTTGCTACTTGATATATATAAATATTTAGCTACTAATAAAAAGATTAGAAATTTTAGAACTATTTTTTATAGAATCAGATTTGTAGATTAACTCTAAAAGAAAGTTATAAAAGATAATATAGAACTAAATAATAATGAAGAAGATAAATAAAAAAATATTTCTAATATTATTCTTAATTAGAATATAAATAATGCTAAATTATTTAAAATACTTAATAAAGAGATTAGTAAGAAAATTATTTGCAAGAAAAAAAATAAAATTACTTTATTTATACTTGCTATCATAACTGAACTCTATAATATTCTAAAAGATTTAGCTCAATAAAAGTAAATATAATTATTATTTAACTTATTCAGATCTTATCTTTATAAAGAACTTAGTTATTAAAAGGAATATATTAAATTATAATACTTAAATCTAAAAGAAAAAAAAGAGTAATACTTAGAAAAAAACTCAAAATTATATCTGCTTGGTATGAAGCTAAAGTTAGAAAGAATATCATTAATCTAATTATTAATATTAATATTTCTAGATATATTACTATATATAACTTTATTAAAGATATAAGATTAAAAATATAATATAATTCAAATATATCTATGTCTAATATAAATAAAGTATCTAAATAATCTCTTGGTACTATTGATAATCTACTTTTGAATATTGATTGAATTATAATTCTAATTAAAGTAAATATTACTGAAGCTAAAATATACTTAGTAATTATTAGAATAGACTTTTTAAATAAGATCAAAATCAATATTGATATTAGAAAAGAACTTTTAATCTTTAAATATAATAATTAAAAAAAGAAAATATCAATAAAATTTATTTATGATAATAGAAAAGAATCTATATTTGATGCTGAAAAAGATGAATCAGAAGAAAATTCTGAAAGTGAATTTGAAAAATAATATTTGAAAAGAAAATCTTTTTTATATAATAATATAATAATTAGAATATTATAACTTTTAAAAAACAAGAAATTCAAGATAATAATAATATTAAAATTATTATCAAAGAAGGTTGAATTCTTATTAAAATTTCTAATTAAAATCTAAAAGATATTGATTTTAGAGATATATCTTTTCAAATTATCTGAAATATTAAGAAAATTCATGAAGTATAAGCCTATCAGAAAGAAATTAAAATCAGATAAAAAAATATACTTGATAAGATTATAAATAACTTGATAAAAAATTTTTATAAAAATATAATTAGAATAATTAATAATTATTTAACTGACAAGAATCTAATAGTCAATACTAATACTATAAAAATCTTTTTATATCTAATTATTAATATCATTAATACTATAATAATCTTGCTAATTAGATAGTTATTAAAGTTTATAAATTATTCTATGTTAAATTCAAAATAAATAAAGACTGAACTAATAAAGTTGAACAAGAACTCTTTGTCAATAAGAGAATAAAAAAAAGTTTTAATTTTTATTAATCTGCTTTATAATAAATTCATTTCAACTTTTAAATTAAAAAGATATAAAAAATATAAGAAATATACATATAGATATTATACTAGAATCTACTTCAAAATAAATAAAGAAAAAATAACTATCTGTGATAACTTTATTCAAGAAAAATGATTGAATCTTTCTGCTTACTCTTAATATAATGAATATAATAAATTCAGAAATATATTTATTACTAGATATTATAAGAAAAGATATTTTTATATCTATAAATATTAATATATATTTTGATTTAATTATGAAGAATAAAAAAAATATCAGAATAATTAATAAACTTAGAGAATATAAAATATCATTAGAAATTTATAATAAATATGATGAAATCAATAAAGTAATTCTATCTTGCTTTATATATAAAGATGATTTTGTTTATAAAATTATATATAAGAGTTCTGTAGAAGTCTCTATTACTAAAATATTTTAATATATCTATCAATAACTCAGTTTTAATAGAAAATAATAACTTACTTACTTAGATTATATTAATATCAAATTCTATTAAGAATATCTAATTCTATATAAATATGAAAAATATAATAATTATATATAATTTGAACTTTCAGTTAAAATAGATAAAGAAAAATATTTTATAATTTTGGAATTAATTTAAGAAGAAATAATAACTAATAAAATAATTAAAGAAATAAATTTTATTTCTATTTCAAATTAATCTTCTCAACTCAAATTGAATAAAATATAAGAAAAATTTAATATTATTTATTAAATACTTAATAAACTTTTTCAATAATTTAATAACTATTTGAAAGAATTATCTATTGAATAAAATAATATATATTATGTAATCAAAATTTAAAATAATTAAGATAAAGAAAAATTATTAGAAAAATCTTATTCAATTAATGCTAATTATAATATTTATTATATTAGAAAAGAAATAATTAGAATTTCATTATATTAAGTTATACTAATAGATATATATATTATGATAAAAATTTCTATAAGAGTTATATATCAAGTAATATTTTACTCATCTCTTGTTAAACAAGAAATTAATATTAAAGATAAAACTATTAATTCTGAATATACTAAAAATATTAATATTATTATTCAAAATAATTCAGAAAATAATTACATTATTAACCTAATCAGAAAATTATTCAATTAGTATTTCTATAACTTATATCTATTGAATAACTTGAACCAGTTTCTACTAAAGAAGAACTTGAATAGTCTAGTTAATAAATAGCTAAATTTGAATCTACTAAATATCAAAAAGTTTATATTTATTTCTTGAAATAAGAACAAGAAAAAAAAGTTATTGAATAATAAAAATTAACTACAAATCAAGAAAGATTTTTTATTCAATTATTAAAAGATAATATTAATATCTTTATAATAAAATTATATTAACTTGATTAAAATAATATAATTTAACATAAGATATATATTGAAAATAAATTATCTATTAAATAATAATTTTATAAAATTACTTTTTCAGATTAATTATTTATATTTGAAAAAATTCAAAGAATATTAAATACAAATATAATTTAATTATCAATTAATCCTTGGACTTCATCTATTATTATGATTTTCAAAAAGAATAGAAAGAAAAAATTTTGTATTAATTATAAAAAATTAAATGTAATTATCTAAAAAGATACATATTTATTATCTAAAATTAATAAAATAATAAACTTACTTAAAAATGCTTATTAGTTTTTATTTATAAATTTAACTTTTTGATATTGATAAATTAAAATAAAAGAAGATAAATTCAAAATTACTTTTATCTTCAAGAAGAATTTTTTGAATTTAATATTATATTTTTTGAATTATATAATACTTTAGTAATCTTTTAACAAATAATAAATACTGTACTAGATAATTATAATTAGAATTTTGTCAATATATACATATATAACTTGAATATATTCTCAAAAGATTTTAAAGAATACTTAAATTATCTTAATAAAGTATTTTACGGAATTTGAAATATCAATTTAAAACTCAATTCAAAAAAATATAACTTTTATAAAAAAGAATTTTCTTGAATATATAATAACTAAAGAAGAAATTTTACTTGATTTCTTAATTATTCAGAAGATAAAAGATTTTTCTCAATCAAGAACTGTTAAAGAATTCAGATTATTTCATAAAATATTATAAAAATTGATTATAATATATGAACAAAAATGAAATATCTTCATTTCTATTGCTCTATTTATCTATCAAACTAATTAAAATTCAATAATTAAATATGAATTCTTTTTCTTAACTTATAGATAAAATGCTAAATTATCAATTCAATTAAAAATTTCTGCTTAATTAGAAGAAGATTCTATAAAAAAAGAAAAATTAATATAATAAATATATTATATAATAGATCAATTATTATAATAGATATTAGAAGTAAAATAAAATATAGAAAAATAATAATTATAATATTTTCAAAGATATAATAATAAAATTCAAAAAGAAATAATATTTGAAATTGATAATAAAGTATTAATATTTAATATGAAGTAATATTTAATAATTAGAGATAAATTTTAACTTACTTGAAGTAAGAAATAATATTATATATATAACTATACTAGATATAACTCTTACAAACTTTATAATTAAAATAAAAATATTTTTAAATATCTATTAATGAAAAATAACTCAAATCTTATTATGATTACCAAGATTACTTTGAATTATAAATTATTATTGAGTAATTCATATAAATTTTCTCTTAATTTCTGTTATAATTATCTTTGAAATTATCTTTTATCTTATTTTATTATCTTTTATATTTATTTTTTCCAAAAAATTTTAATATCTTATTATTTATAATAAATTATTAATTTAGAATTTATATAAATACTCTCTCTCTTTCTCTTATTTTTTTTTATTCTTTCATATTTTTACTTTTTATTCATTATCTTTACTTTTATTATTTTATATTCTTTCAAATTCTTTTATATTTTTTATTTTTATTATTCTATTATATCTCAATTACCTATTTGGATTATCTTTCAAATGGTTAAATTTCTTGAAGAGATATATTAAGAGATCCTTGCTTAATAATTCTTTGAAATAATTATCTATTTGACTTTTGAATTACTTACTTATAATAATACAGAATAATAAATATATATTTCACTATTAGATTTACTTATACAATCTGAATTTATTAAAGATATTGAAGTTAATAATACTTTTCTCTTGAAATCACAAATAATGATTGAATTATTAAAGTACTTACTAAATTAATTAATATAATTATTAACTTAGAATTTGACTGATTAAATATATTTATTATTATTTTGCCAAAAGAAGAATCTGAAGTTAAAAGTAAAAAAAATACTGAAAAAAATAAATCAGAGTTTGTAAATTCTGATAATTCAACTATTTTTAAAGAAAAATTAAAATCTCTTATTCTTATATCTGATGAAATTAAATTTATTCTTGAAAAAGACTGATTAATTAAACTTAAAGAAGTTATATTTCTAATTTATAATAATTTATTAAACAATAATAAAATAATAGCTTAATATTATAAACTTGAATATTTATTTTTAATTAATATACAAGAACTATAATAAATATAAAAAGAAAAATTAAAGATATTATTAGAAAATATATATATAATAGATCATATAATATTACTTAAAAGATCTTTTTCATTTATAAATCTAAAAAAGAAGTATTTAACAATCAATTTGAGTTTATACTAATCAAGTTATATTACTTGAATAAGAAAGAAATATTAATTAATTTTTACAAAAACAAAAATTTTCTGATATATTATTATAATAATATAAAATTTCTTAATTTCATAATCTTTTTTTATTATACAAAATTTTATTTTTCTATAATTTTATATTAGTTTTTGATATTATTTTTTATTTTATGTACATTCTCTTTTATACTTTTATGAATTCAAAGATAATATTTATAAGTATTGACATATGGAAATCTTTAGAATAATCTTGATATTACTTAATATTATAAATAATTTAGTCTTAGTCTCAAAACTTATTATAAGCTATATCTTAAGTAAAATCTATCTCTATAATAATAGCTTATAATAATATTATATTCTCTAATTCAAATATATTTATTAATTAAAATTATACTATATCTGTTAACTATCTATTTATTAACTTGACTAATGAAACTATTAAATATATTAATTAATTATATTTTACTAGATCAGAATCTGAATTAAAAGAAAAAGAAGTAAATAATAATATATTTCAAGAAATAGATTCAAATAATTATATAATAGTTTATATTTATCTTTAATTAAATATATATAAGAATTAGATTAAAAATATTCTTCTGAATATTTCTAATACTTAATATCTTTATAAAGATAACTGAGAAAAGCTAGGATATGAGTTAAATAAGAAATATCTTTATTATTATTCCAGAAAATCTAGATCTATAACTAGTATAATAAAATAAGCTACTAAATCTTTATTAAATTATAATCAGTCCTATTTTACTTAAAAACTATTCAAAAAATTAAAATATAAATCTTATTTATAAGTATTAAAATATTATAATAATAAGAGAAATACTATTTGTATTATTTATTATATACTTTATAATAGATATACTTCTGATACTAATAAAGATTTATAATATTTTCAATTATTTTAACAGGCAAAAAAATAAATTTATACAAGAGCAAAAGATAAAATAAAGTCTTTTTAAATTATATTAATATTTCACTAATATATTAATTAATTTCAAAATATGAATAATCTGAGCTTCTTGATCTTAATGTAAAAATATAATATATATCTTATATTAATATATAAAATATTATTTATAAGAAAATAAAAGATATGATTTTTTAGATGACAAAAAGAAAATTATAATAAGAATATATCTATTAAAAATGAATTATCTTGTTATAACAAGATGAATCTTATACCTATAATAACTTAATTTAGAGATTACTCTTAAATTATATCTATAAATTTCAGATTGAGTTTCAAAAAAAGATATTAAAATCAAAAAGTACACAAATAGTATATCTGAATGAAATATATAGAATATTATTATATAAAATAAATCTCTTTATTTTATTGATATAGAATAATAATAATGAATAAAATATATTTATAGTACATTTAATATTAGAGAAAAAAGTAAGAGAAATATTAATTTTTTAACTTAAAGCTATAAAAATCAGAATCAAGAATAAAAGTCCCATATTTTTCTTATTGATTATAATAATATATAACAAAATACTATTAATACAATATTTTCTAATTCAAAATCTTGCTCTGTCAATAATATGTAAAAAATCTCTGACAAAAAAACAAGAACTAAATTAAAGTAAATAGTAACTATTTTAAAATTAAGAAAATCTTGATAATAATATTCTTAAATAATCAAAAAAATAAGTAGCACAAAAAATAGTACTAGATAAACTTGATATTATAATATGAATTTGGAATATTTTCTAAGTATAAAATAAATTTATTGAGTATTTTACTTAGTAAATAGCATTTGATAAAACAAAATAAGTTAAATACATTAAAAGAAAATATTAAGAAAATTGTGAGAAATAAATTTATACTTATTAATTATATAAGTATTAAGAAAAAAATATAATAAATTTTATTAATTCTTAATCAGATTTTGGATTAATTGTATTTCCATTGGCGGAAACTAAGTCCAACTTTTACGTTTTATGTTATTTTGTTGGCAGAAATTAAGTCCAACCTTTATTTCGAACACGTTAGATTTGGTTAGCTGAAACCATCGTAATTATTGATTTCCAGGCTGCGTCAATTAGTTCTGTTGATTTGTCTTTTGTTGTGGGTAATCACAAAATATATTTCGTTATTAAAATTCATACATTCAAGGTCGATTTGCGTACAAGTCGCCACGGGAAAACCATTGGAACCTTAAGGAGCCTTTTAATCGTAGATAATTCAGTCTAGCTCAAATATTCAAAGTTACACCTAATTAGAGGAAAGCGTAACAGTACATGTACTATGTCTCACGAGTATTTGATGGAAACAGAAAAATTAAATTTGTGCTCAAAAAAGTTAATCATACAATGTAAGTATTTTTCATTAACAATTACGGAGTATAAATGCTTAGAAATCTATTTTTTAGTAATAATATCGATATGATATTTTAAGAATTATAAGCCGAATAACAAGCGCCTACTGAAAAGAATCAAATACATGTACATGTACATGTACACGGAGAAAAATTTCATTTCCAGCGAAAAGAAGTTTTATGTACAGTACCCACAAAAAATATCACCCGGTTCAAAATTATATAGTAAAACATATAAAAAACGGAAAATCTCAAGCTATATACATTTTCATATTTCTTTTAGTGATTATTTCTAACTATTATACCATTTTAAAGTCAACCAATTGTAATTTTCAAAAAATGATCCCTAGCTGTGGACGACTTAAGATGCAAGAACTGTTTTAATTATATATATTTTACTATATAATTTTCAAATCTGGCGATACTTTCTGTGATTTCAATATACATCTATTATCCCCATCATTATGTTTGTTTTATCGGTATTATTGATAAAGCGTTGATTATTTCTCAAATGCCAAACATTGATGATGACGACACTAATTATTATCACAAAAACAACAAAAATAATGATTCTTCAGATTCGTTACCTAGTTTACCATTGTTTTCATCAACATCATTGTTAGCGAAACAGTAAGCTCAATAAGCGAATACAGCGCTTCCTCGTCATTCACAAACAAAAAGGTAATGTTTTGTCAAGCGAGAGGCTAACTTCAAGGTTAGAAAAAAATAATTTTTAAATACCAATTGTCATGTGTAGGATTACTGAGAAAAGAATTAAATGAAATACATGTACTTGACGCATATAAATCTGTGCTTTGATGTTTTGAATAAACTGAAATTAATATCAAAAGCATTTATAAAGTAACTTGCGAAATTAAAATTATTTATCAAACGCTGGTTTTCAATATCGTCATCGTTGTGCACAATATTATTATTTCTCTTATTCGATGTAAGAAAAGAATTGATGTAAGTTTATTATTTCTCAATTGTATTAGAAATCAATTAACTTTCTGGTAAATGTATTGTTCTCTAAAAATCTAATTCAAGATTTCGACAGCAATTTATCAGTTCGAGTGATTAATAGTTAAATTTTAAAAGTTGTTGAAAAAAAAGTAGATATTTTTGGAGTAACGAATTTCAAAATGTCTGGCATAGGTTGTAGCTTTTAGTCAAGCTTACTTTTTACCACGTTTATACAGTAACTCGGGTGTATTTCTCTTAATTGCGCAATGATTTCAAAATGCAATTTCGCGTTCATTATACATGTATTTATCATATAAAATGAATTTTAAAATACTATATCACATAATTGTCAAAAATGCTTTATAGATTCTTTTTTTTAAGACATTCAAATCTTTCAAAAGTTTGTGATCTTTATCATCGCAGTAATTATTTTCTTGGCAATCGAAATATTAAATGCACTCATGACATTTTTGAAAATCTATTACAGCAGTCTATCACTATAATTGATTAGCTGTAAATATACATAATTTCTTGAAATTATTACGATTGAAGTCCGGATGTGTGCAATATAATTCAAGAGGCAAGACAGGTTTTGGCTATAAGAAGTGCTTCAATAATGATTATATTAATTTTCTCAAATCATGCCATGCTCTATACTATATTTGTTGTTAAAATTTCAGATCAGTACATGTATATTGTAATGTAATTATTTATACAGTGTGTGACAAAAAAACTTAACTATACTAATTCATTATAAATTCATAAATATTGCATCAAATTTAATGATTAATATATCATTTAAAAGCAAAAAAGTTACAGAATAAAATTAAAAAATTAATTCATTCATCTTCACTTTTAATAACTAACTTACAATAGCATCTTATCAAATTTATTAAATTATTTAGAAAGATTTTTGAATAGGATTCCATTCTTTCATCAAAAACTTCTCTAAAATAATCAAATTTTTAGGCATTCATTTCTTAATATTACCTTAATAATGGTCCATAAATTTTCTATAGGATTAAGATCAGTTTGAATAGTTCAGATACAGAATAAATATCTTTATTTCAATAATGTAATATGCTATATATAGTGCGTTACAAAAAAAACCATAATTACTATTTTTACTTATATTTAATGAATATTTATTTAATTCATATAAAATTTTAA
>CAJVPS010003203.1:0-10665 GCA_910591765.1 Ambispora leptoticha
ATTTAAAAGTATTCAGATCTGAGAGAAAATTACAGAACAGAGAGATCTTATTTATAATGAAAGAAATAAATACAAAATACGAATAAATTAATATGAATTTCTAATTTAAATTACATATGAATTGAACAGAATTAATTAACTTAATTCACATTTCTAAAGGACAACTAATCATAATCCAATAAGTAATGATAATTATAAATAATAATAAATTATAATATAAATGAATAACAAGAAGAATGAATAAAAATATAAAGAAATAATTAATTAAAAACATAAATAATCTAAATTAATAATTGTGATACACATGGTGATCATCTGGGTAACAATATGCTAAATCTAGATATATTAAATACATAATGATCATCTGTATATCCAGAGTGAAAATGAACTTCTTAAAAATATAATACAAAGCTAATCTGTTATACAGATAGCGCAAAATGAAGTTCTAAACTAAAAGAGATCTAAAGAGAGATAATCCAATCAAAATTATTATAATATGACCAAAATCTCTTAGCATTTTTTTTGAGTTTTTGATTAACTCTAAACTTATTGCTTTTCAAATAGAATTTTATAAATAATAAAAAGGATTAGTATTTAGATCTTGATATATTTTTGGAAAAAAATTTTCATGCTAATATTTATATATCACTAAAGTAACTTCTTTGAAAATAAATATATTATATTTAAAGAAAAAGAAGAAGAAAATTAAATAATATTCAATTCAAATAAGATACTATTTCCTTTTATTTCTACATAAATATCAAAATTAATTATTAGAAATTAAATAAATATACTAATTTAATATTATATATCTTATATTTATATTTAATTTTCTTATTTACTTCCAGATAATAATCTAATTATTGATATATTATCAAGATATTATTGGTATATTCATAATGATAAATTTAATAACTCATAATATTATAACAGATAAAATATAATTTGTATAAATATCATGAAGATTACAAAACTGACAAGCTATATAAGAGTTATATCTTATAAGATTTGCTAATTTTGTTATAGCTGGTATATTACCAGTTCATATAATTACATGTATATATATTTTTATTCTCTGTTATAGATAATCACAATTAACTTTAATTTCATCTGTTAAATAAAAAAGTTACTATTTTGTTAATTAATTAATATATAATTATATATTATAAACACATATCTTTAAGTAATTTAAATTTCTATATTAATAGATATAAAAAATTATTCATATTTTTAGGAGCATTAGGATTAAGAATTATAATATCTACTATTAGATTTTGTTTTACTTATTCTAAAAAAGAAAGATTTCTGTTAATGAAAAGAAAAATCTAATAATCATCTCATTTTTACTTGAAAATTTGATATTTATCACATAATCTAATTAAATAAATGTCATGAATGCTAATAAAAAATTCTTTATCTAATAAACTTTTATAAATTCATCATTATAAATATCATGTAAACTTTATTCTTGAAACTGATAAGTTGACTAATATAATATTTTCTTAACCTGAATAAGATTTTTGAGCTGAATATAAAGTTAATCTTGTAATAAAAAATAGATTACTTTTTTCTCTATAATAATAATAAAATTTATGATAATATGGATAATAATTCAAATTAGTATAAATATTAGTAAAAATATAATATGAATTAATATACATATCAATATATTATATATTAATTTTTAAAAACTTAGTTATATATTATTATACTTTATATAAGCATATTTCATAATATTCAAAAATTTCTAATATTTATATATAAGCAAAATCAGATATGATGTTATTTTTGATTTTTAGATCAAGTAATTATAATACTTTTTTCATATTATTATTGATATTTAAGTTCAAGTTTACAGAATAGGTATTAGAATTAAATTATTTAAGCTAATAAAAAATAACTTCTTATACTTATTTGACTTATTATTCAAATTCTGATGATTTAAAAAAGTTATAATTGATATAAAATCAAATTCTGATTCTTATAAATTTTCAAAATCTGTAATTAAATCTTTGATTAGAGAGTTATATCTAAAAGAGATATAATCTATTAGCTTTGAAGAATATTATAAATATATATGAATATTACTTTTTTTTTAGTTTCAATTTCTAATGGAAGAGTATTCAATTATATATTAATTTTATATTCAGTTTAATATTTTTTCAAATATTTTTTACGTATTTTTAATATAATAACTTATTCTTGTAGATTCTTTTTAATATAGTTAATATATTTACAAATTACTTTATGACTTGATATTTTGCCAAAATATATAATAATAATTTAGATAATCAAATTTATATTATTATTACTTATACTTATTATAGTATATATAATATATTTAATCCATATGATAATATTAGTTATTAGTCTAGAAAGTTTAAAAAAATCTATTATTTTTATTATATTAATAAATTTATTTATAAGTATTTATAAATATAAAATCAGTAATACAAACTATTTAATTATATTTTTTGATTTGAGTGAAAATTCTTACATTTATTTTGTTTTAATTTGGTGGTAAAAAAATATTTATAAATATTAATTAAATTCTGACTTTATTATATTTGTTTAAAATATTATTTGAAAATAATAATGCTAAAGAAGTTGTTGTTACTAATACTTCATTACTTTCTTCTTTTCTGAAAGATCTTGATAATAAAAATCTCTTGTTATGATTAAAAAACCAATATGATATTATTTGTCAAAGATGCCAAATAAAACTTTGATATTTTATTAAATATTCTATTTTAAGAAAGTATTTCTCAAATATTCCACTTGCACTTGTGATAAATACTTCTAAGTAAAGTATTTAATAACTTAAACTAAGAGTTTTTTATATTTTTAAATAATTAATATTAATATCTGTTTTCATTATATAAATAGCAATTTCTTTAGAAATTATGGAGAAATAGTAAATATCATTAAAAAAAAAGTATTAATTATATATCAAAGAGTATTCAAAAAGAATAGTTTAATGAGATAGCTACAAAATTCAAAGAATTTTCTCATATAGAGTCTAATTAGATATATTACAAAACACTTTATTAATATATCAATAATAGAGATAAGTTATCAAAATAAAATTATTTTATTATTATTAAAGTTTCTAATTTATTATCATATTAAGTTAAATACAAAACTAATCATGAAAAGAGAATAAATTATACAAGAACTTGATAAGCTTTTCAAGCAGAATTCAAAGGTCAAACTTACAAATCACACTTAAATAAAATAAAAAGAAAAGAATAAGAAGATAATTCTAGTAAGATTCTAAGTAAATATGATGAAAAAATAATCCCTAATAAAGAGATTGAGTTGTAAGTATTGATTGATAATGATTTGAATATAGTGAAAAATATATCTAATATAAGAATTGATATTTATTATGATCAATTATATAATATTTCACATACTTATAATATATTATTTCTAAGATATATTATTAGAAAGATCAGAAAAATCAACTTTTTATAAGAATTTACCTGATATTACTAATAATAATT
Source organism: Ambispora leptoticha (assembly GCA_910591765.1). NCBI lineage: Eukaryota > Fungi > Glomeromycota > Glomeromycetes > Archaeosporales > Ambisporaceae > Ambispora > Ambispora leptoticha. Next base: position 3,507 of record CAJVPS010003203.1, read on the forward strand.
CAAAATAAATATTATTTTTAATTTTAGTAAATTTACTATTATTCTGATCCTATAATATTATTATTATAGTTAATCTTCTATACAGTTATCTCCTATACAGTTACATTTACTTACAGTCACATATTTATTCAGTTCTGAATTTTTTTATAGTAATTTTTCTCTCATACAGTCATATTCATAGTGTTAGTCACAATTATATGATTTTGGATTCTTATTATTATAAGAATAATAGGTAAATTTTCTCTATACAGTCATATAAATTTGTATAATATTTTTTGTTATTATATTATATCATAGAATTGTAATTTTACATATATCATACTATATTTATTATATCATATCAATATAATATATAAATACCATCAAAGAATTATATAAATCGTGATATGTGATATAGTTTCATAATTTTTTTAATATTCTTACAATATCAACCAAAGAAAAGAGCTAATTAAGTATTGATAATAAGTATAAAATTTATGAATATACAAGATAATATTCTACTTTAAGTTATACTAAAATTTCCTACTATTTCAATAAGAAATTTAATTTCAGTATAAATTATTCAACTGTAAGCAAGATTTTATCTAATAAAGAGAAATGACTTAATATACTAATAACAAAATAAAATTCTAGTATATTTTGTCAATATTCAGTTAAATATCCTAAATTAGATAAAGTTATAGAATTGTGGGTAAGCCAGGTAATTGCAGAATACTTACCTCTATTGAATCAAATACTTCAAAAAAAAGATCTTGAGTTTGTGAAGAGCTTTAATATTAAAGATAGCAATTTATATTGCTCTAATAGATAGGTATATAAATTCAAAAAGAGAATTAATATTCATAAAATTATTCTTCATTGAGAAGCAAATAATATATCACTAACAGATATAACAGATGAAAGATTAAAATTACAATAGCTTTTAGTCAATTACAATTCTAAAAACATCTATAATACTAACAAGATGAGATTATTTTATCACATAGAATCTAACCAAATGCTGAGCATGGATAATATAGCAAATTGAAAAAAGGTAATTTTCTTAAGTTAATTATCAAAATACTTTCTGTGATTTTTAATCACATACATGACATTATCTATCTTAGGACAAATCTCATCTAATAGTTCTATTGTATTGTAATTCTATAAAAATATACAAACTTTAATCTCTAATTATAAAAAAATATCAAAAACCTATTATTTTAATAATATTAATTTATTTTCACTTCCTATTACTTATTATGCAAATTCAAAATCCTGGATGAGATCTAATCTTTTTTGGAAATAAATCAAGAGATTTGATTATTTATGTCAAATAAAAAATTTAAATATATTATTACTTGTAGATAATATAAGTTTACACTTAGATTCTTTATGACTCACTGCTGATAATGAATAAAACTATGATTTAAGTCAATTAATAAATGTTAAGATAATTTATCTATTACCAAATACCACAGCCTATTTATAACCTATAGATATAGGTATTATTTACAGTTTTAAAATAAACTATAAGTGTCTATTTTATTATTACTTAATTTGATAATTTAATAAAAAGATTGATACTTATATAATAGGTATGTATAATACATTCATTTATTAATGTAATATTATATGATCTTAACATAATTAAAGTTACATATTTCAAAAAAAATTTAATTCTTTTCAGATTCAAAATTAATATGAAGTAAGTAATTAAATATATTATAACTATCTGAGATAATATTTCTATTAGTACTATTGAAAATTATTAGTAATATACTGATATTTTACAATTAATTAGAGAAGTTATTGTGAATGCTACAGATTCAAAAATAAATAGGCATGATTATATTGAAATTATTAATAATTTGCTAAATTGATATCACATAATTATGAAAAACTGTATATAACTACTTGATGTCTTCATCACTAGTGAGGAATTCCTTTCAGATGAACAGATAGTTTTGTTAGTCAATACAGAAAATGATGGAAAGTTAAGTAATCAATCTAATAAAGAAATTTCATGTGTGTGATTAAAAAAGATTAAGTGAGGCTTAGAAATTGCAATTAGATATATTGAATAGCAGTCAGATAGTGTAGAAATTGATTTTAGTAATTTGCATATTTTTTGTAAATACTTAAATTTGCTGGATCTCAAAGAACTTGAATTAAAATATCAATAAAAAATTGATAATTATTTTATGAAATAACTTTAGCTTATATATTATAACTTTGTATTAAGTTAATCTTATTAAATAAATATTTTTAAAATTTTATATTTGGTTTATCACGTGATTATAAGACAACTTCCCATACAGTCATCTCTTCTTAGAGTCACTGATTTTGATTATTTCTGATAATATGATTGTATGAGAAATTAACTGTATCATATTTCTAAAATATTATTAAATAAAGAAAAAAAAAATATTATTTTTATATCTTCTAAATAAAAAGAAACTTAAAAATAGTTATATAATAACTATATGATTTCTAGCAATAAGAAAATATGTCAAATTGATGCAGTCAAGATCAAGTTAAAAAAGTTTCAAAATAATACTATATTACAAATAAGTATTTTCAGTTTATTATAAGTTAATAATAGATATTTACTTAATAAGTAAAAGATCTTTTATTTTTATATATAATTAAGTTCTAATAATTTTAATATTTTCTAATAGAATCTGAAAAGAAAATAATTTTACAAGAATTTTCAGAAGCTAAAATCAAGAATAATTTGAAATTTTTATATAGACATGACAAGAATTATAATAAAAAAAGATGATAAGTGATCAATTATAGAGAGATTAGTTAGTTTATAATATATAATATAAATAACTATATATATATAAGATATAAAAGTAATTATATCCAGAATATATAAAGATTATATATACAATATATAATTAATATATCTTAATTTTTAGAGTTATATATGTAACTATTTACAGAATTTTACATAATATATAATAACTATATATAAATATATCTGAAATATATCAAAGATATATATAGAATATATATAATATACTTTAGAAAATTGTAAGAAATATATATAATATGTATCAGTATTTATTTCTATATACTTTTATATAGAAAATATATTCATTTTCATATAGAATAAATTTCTAACATATTGTAAAAAAATTACTTATACATTATATAAAATTTCTAATGCAATTTTTTCATAAAACAACTATTATAATATAGTAATAAATAAGTATTATTTAGTTATAACTAGTTGTAACTTATAAAATTTTAAAGTTACAATATATTATAATAGATAATAAATATATATTACATACTTACTATATTATTTCTAATCTAAATCAAGTCATGTACTTTATAAAAGATTTTAAATTTATTATAAAAATAAAAATTAGTTATTATATAATAGAAATCTTAGAAGAAGCTTAAAAATTAGTCATATTTTATAATATTATTATATTTAGATAAGATAAATTATTAGACTTATTAAGTAAAATATAATAATAATAGTTATTACTAAAGATGGCTCCTCAACTAATTGCAGCTTGTGGCAGCCAATCAGAGAATTGCGACAGAGTTGTGGCAGCCAATCAGAGAATTGTGACAGAGTTGCAACTAGTTACGGCTTCCATCTCTAGTTATTACTTATAGAATAAGTATAAAAGTTATCAAAATAATAATTTTATATTAATAGACTAGATTAAATAGAAAATTATTATAATAATAAAAAGAATAATAATTAAAAGAATAATAAATTTAAAGATATATATTATAATTATAATAAATCTAATCATTTTATAAAAAATTATTATTCTAAGATAAAAATTAAAATTATAAATATAGAAAATTAATAAGAATTCTTCTAATCATATAAAAAATAGAATTTATTTATCTAGAAAACAATTATTAAAAATTATTAAAATTTAATAGTTAAGTAAATAGCAAGTTAATATAAGTTTTGCTAAATAATAATATATTAAGAAACTTTATTAATAAGAAACTTGCATAAAAAAATAAAGTAAATTATAAAAAATTATATTAATTATAATTAAACTTGCAAATAACAAGAAAATTATAGTTATTATTATAATTAAAATTGATAAATTAAAATTAGATACTTATAAAATATATAAAATGAATATATAAATCTTAAAATTATAAAAATATAATTTTGTTTTAGATAAATCTTATTTATTTTATATTAATTTAATTATAAATTAAAGAAATAATATTATTATTTTTATTATAAATCAAAAATTATAAAAATTTAAGTAAATAATAAAGTAAAGTCTGACTTTAACTATAATTTAATATATATATTAAGATAATAAATTGCAAATATCTAACAAATACAAAATTATTTATTATGTATTTTAATAATATTAAAGATAAAGAAAAAAGTAAGAAAAAATTATTTTTATTAGAAATATTAGATATCAAGAAGTATAAAGATGTATTTTTAGAAATTTTATCTAATTAGTAATTATTTAAAAGAATAATAAATCACAAAATAAATCTTATTTGAGTTTTGAATCATTATTTAGATTATCTATAAATTTTTATTTATAGAGATAAATGAGCTCAAGAAATAATAATTAATCTAATTTAAAAAGATTTTATTTATCTAAGTATCTTAATATTTATAGTACTAGTTCTTTTTATATATAAAAAAAGATATACTAAGATTATATATAGACTATAAAATCTTAAATAAATTACTATTAAGAATTATTATTTCTTATTAAGAATTAATAAACTTATAAATAAATTTACAAACTCAAAATACTTTTCAAAATTGAACTTATATTTAGAATATTATTAAATATATATAATTAAGAAAAATATATATAAAACTATTTTTAGAACTTATTATAATTATTATAAGTTCTTAATTCTATTATTTAATTATATTTATAATTTTAATGAATAATATTTTTTATGATTATCTAAATAAATTATAATTATTTACTTAAATAATATCTTAATATATAGCAAAATAAAGAAAGAATATATATAATATCTTCAAATTATATTAGATATATTTCATAAATATAAACTATATACTAAAAAGAAAAAGTATAATATTATATAATAATATATTGTATATTTTAAATACTTTATCTTAGCAGATAGAATTTTTATTAATTAAAAAAAAATAGTAACTATTAGAGATTGATTAGTATTTATAAATATATCTAAATTTTATTAAAAAATTCTTAGTTACAATATTATTATTTATAATATTTCTTTACAAAAATAAAAGTATAAATAATTAATATAGGTATAATAAGTATTTGAATTACTTAAATAATATCTTATATTAGTATTAGTCTTATTATTATTTGATCTAAAATTACTATTTATAATTATTATAAATACTATAAATTTTATTATAAAAATTATATTAAGTCAAATTAAGACAAGAGTAATTAATTAATGATCTTTAAATCTAGAAAATTTTTGTTAACAGAATAGAATTATTAATTTATGAAAAGGGTCATTAGCTATTATATATACTATCAGACTTTGAAAGTTATATTTTAAAGAATAAAAATTTATAATAATTATAAATTACATCTTTTTAAAATATATCAAGATATAATATAATTTTTTCAAGAGATAAGCTTATTAATTAGAAACTATTCAAATTTGTAATTTTGAAATTAAATATAAATCTGACAAGATAATATAATTGCAAATATACTCTCTTACTAATTATATCTAATAAGTATTATTATAATTATTATTAATCTTATTAATAAAAAAAAGTTGATAAAGAAGTATCTGAAAGATAAGTATTTTATAAAAATATATGAAGTCTTAAAGAATTTTAATAATATAATTATAATCTATTAGTTATATAGTATAATATATCAGAAAATTTATACAGAAGATTCAAGATATATGATAATATAATTAAAATAGAATTCATATAGAAAACTAATTCAAGATAGATAAGATTGCTATGTTAAAACTTATTCTTTATTGATATTATCATTATTATTATTATTAAAAATATAGAACAAAAATAATATCTTTAAATAATAATTTAATATTATATAAAATTAATAATAAAATAAATAAAAATTAATAATAAATAATACTTATATAATAATATCTTTGGACAATGCTTATTAATAAATAAATAAAAAAATAAATAATTATAAATAAAATATATAAATAAAATAATATACTAGTTAAATTAGTAAAATAAAAAAAAAATTCTACTAAGAAAACTATCTATAACTAAAATAATTCAAATATATTATATAACTTTCTTGATAAGATGAGATGATTTTTGTAATGCAATATTATATATAATGTAGTATAGTTAATCTCTCATACAGTCATACTATTGGAAATAATCAAAACCAGTAACTCTAAGAAGGGATAACTATATTAGAGGTTGACTTGTAATCACATGATAAATCAAATATAAAATTTTTAAAATATTTATTTAATAAGATTAACTTGATACAAAGTTATAATGTATAAGCTAAAGTTGTTTCATAAAATAATCATCAATTTTTTGTTAATATTTTGATTCAAGTTCTTTGAGATTCAGCAAATTTAAGCATTTACAAAAAATATGCAAATTACTGAAATCAATTTTTACATTATCTAACTGTTATTCAATATATCTAATTATAGTTTCTAAGTCTCACTTAGTCTCTTTTAATTACACATATAGAATTTCTTTATCAGACTAATTATTTGACTCCTTATCATCTTCTGTATTGATTAATGAAACTATCTGTTTATCTGAAAGAGCTTCCTTACTAATAATAAGGATATTAAGTAGTTATATGTAGTTTTTCATAATTATGTAATATTAATTTGATAAATTATTAATAATTTCAATATAATTATATTATTCATTTCTAAATTTGTAGCATCTGCAATAATTTCTCTAATTAATAGTAAAATATCAGTATATTATTAGTAATTTTTAATAGTACTAATAGAAATATTATCCTAGGTAGTTGTGATATATGATATATTTAATTGCTTATTTTACATTAATTTTGAATCTGAAAAGAATTAAATTTTTTTTGAAATATATAATTTTGATTATATTAAGATCATATAGTATTATTATAACAATTTTGATTGGATTATCTTCCTTTAGATCTCTTTTAGTTTAGATTTTCATTTTGCGCTATCTGTATAACAGATTAGCTTTGTATTACAT
>CAJVPS010003204.1:0-10663 GCA_910591765.1 Ambispora leptoticha
AATATACTAATACGAGATAGTTATATGATATAAAAATATAGAAATAATTATAAAATGTAAAAGTTATAAGAAAATGTAATTTTGCATAATCATGAAAAGATTAAGGAATTAGGGATTTTTATGCTACTATGGTAACAATATTTTGTATTATACTCATGTGAATAGAAGAATATGCAAAATTGGAATACGTAATATACAACGTGAGATAAATTATATGTACATATATATTAATATGAGATTAATTATATTACTATTACTATTATTCTTATTATCATTATATTTTATATATACATATAATTTATTGATTTAATAAATTATAATATTAGTATTCTTCTAATAAAGATTAGTATATTATTCGAAAAATTTATTTATTTAGTATTTTAATCACATATTTTTCTATTGAACAATTAGTATATTATACCAAATATTCAAGTTATGAGATTTTTAATTATTGTATTAGAAAGAATTTTATTTTTATATATCAAATTGATCTGTGTTAACAAAAATATAAAATAATAACTTCAAAATATATTTTGTCATACATGTATAGTAAAAGATTATACAACTACAATTCAAATCTTCATAATTCAAAACTTTATAATTCAAGCCTTCACAATTCAAGAAATTCAAAATTCTATTATTGTTCAAGATCTATCTTATTTGGTATATATATAAAAAACAAAAATTATTTTTAAATATTAACTTAATGGTAAGGAAGACATAGTTTCATGCATAATATTATTGAAGAAATTTTCCAAATACAAAGACAACTTCCTATTATAATGAACCCTATTTAGCTGAAGTATTAATTATAACTGAAGATGGCTCCAGAATCAGTTATAATAAATCTACTTTATTAGACTAAATTTATTGATGAAATCTCAGATAAATTAGATTTTTAAACTTTTTTACTAATAGTACCTTTGGTATAATGAAGTTGCCTTTGTATATTGCAAATATATGTAAAAATATAATATTTAACTTCTTCAAAAATAGTTATGAAAAATCAGAATCTTTGCCTATGAGAAAATTAATTACCAACATGATTTCAAAAAAGCTAAATTATTTGAAGTGGAATAAAATTAAGATACAATCTACCTCAATTAACTAATGAATATATTTATATGCCAGGAATAAAACAAATATTAATCTAATGATTTATTAAAAAATTAAGAAAGTAAAAATAATTTATTTTTATTTTTTTATTTATTTTCTAATATATAACTACAAAAATTAATATTTATAAATTTTTCATTTATCTAATTCATGTATAGTATCAATTAAAATTTAGTTAAACAAAAAAGCTTATTATTTATTCACTAAAAAAAAAATGATTTAAGCTTGCCTGTATAAATTTATCATGAATAAAAATAAAATAATAATAGTATATGTAACTGTGTTTATCATAATGGTACATGTACAATATATATGATTAATGATACTTTTTTAATTATATAATCTATTTATTATATGAATTGGTACTAATTGATTAGATGCTGATGATGATCTCTGAACTATACTATGTAGAAAATTTATGATAAATAATCTGTATAATACATTTGTTATTAAACTTAACTTAAAATATTATTATCAGATAAAAAGTAAACTTATAATAAAGGATGACTTATTAACTTCATACTCTAATAAGTTAACAAAGTATTATAAAAATACCAAATATTGTAATTTTTCAATCATTATTAGAGATATTTGAAATATTAAGTGAACTTTTATTATGCATTTATTAATTATCTTTAAGAAATCAAATATTGAACTGCATATTTTTGAAAGCTTATTAAGATAATCTCTAATAATAATATATTAAATTTACAATAAACTCTTTATATAAATACTCTCTATATATGTATACCCTTCATATATATATGTCATGACTTATTCTCAAGCTTGAGAATTAGAAAATTGATGCATATTCTCCATATTCTACATTACACAATTTTTTTCATTTTCTAATATATGAATTTCACCCTCTCTATATGCATGCCCATGATTTTTATGTGATTTGCATAACAAATATGGTTTAATTTTTTTTAAATGTATGATATAGAAAATAAATATGATATGATATTTTGTCTATATATAGGTATTATAATGAGCCTATTTATATATTGATTAATATTGTATATAAAATATTATTAAATCATGAAATTTATCATCCAGATGATACAATACTTTTGAGCATTACTATAAATATGTATAGAAAATTATCAAATTTATTAAATATACAAAACTTCTTTATTAAGTAGATATAATATTTGTTAAAGATATATATAAATTGATGTGATACATATTAGAATATTCTTAAAGTAAACTTATCTTACTAATCACTACTCAAATTCTAACTATACAAATATTAAAATTCATTTTTACTAATATATAATTACTATATCTTTGAACAAAATATCAAAAACTAGAGTTTTCTTATCTGATTCTCAAAAATATAAACTCTATTTATATGCTTATCAAAATGTTAAATTAATCAGAAAAGAATATATTGATTAGATTGAAAGCAAGTGGATAATTTGAGTTAATGATTTAATTATATCAAGAGTTTTAAAAAAAAGCAAAGAAATACTTAATACTAAACTTACCCAACCAAATACAAAGTACCATAAGCCAGTAACAGTTTCCAAACTTGAACTCACTCTTAGAGAATTTATTTTAGTTTACCAAGATAGAGTTATTTTATCAGATATCATCTTGATTGAAAAAGTAAAGTAATTAGCAAATAGCTTAGGAATTTCAAATGGAATGCTAAAATTTTCAGCTGGTTAACTCCAAAAATTTAAAGAATAATATGATATTCATCTGAGAAAACTTCATGGAAAATCATCATCAGTAGATACTACTATAATCACTAATATCTTGCTATTATTGAAAAGTATTTGCAAAATATATTTTCTTGAATATATATATAATATGGATGAAATTAGTCTCTTTTACAGACTTGAATCAGACTATTTGTTAGTCATATACAGACTTTCTGGATGTAAAAAAGATAAAAAAAGACTTACTATTGCTTTGTATACAAATACTAATGGCTCTCATAAGTTAGATCTATTAGTTATTAGTAAATTTGTCAGATTATAATGCTTTACCAATATCAATATTAATAGTTTGCCAATAACATATCATATCAATAGAAAGGCTTGGATGCTGACTATAATTTTTTAAGAATGGCTTCAAGAATTTAATAAGCAAGTGGATCAAAGATATAAAGGCCAAAGAGTCTTATTAATTTTAGATAATTATCCAAGCCATAAGACAGATGGTGTCATTCTTTTAAATATTGATATTCATTTCCTACCTCCAAATATCATGGCTAGAATTCAACTAATAGATGCAAGAATTATCAGCTTATTTAAAAGACATTACTGTAACCTGCATATCAGATGGATTTTAAGTGAAATTCAGAAAGAAAGAAATATTAAAGACTTAAAAATGAACATTCTGCAGGTAATAAATTATATCATTAAGAGCTGGAAAGAAATTATACTATTAACTATCAGTAATTGTTGGAAACATACAAATATTTTCTTTACTAATGTCAGTACTAAGTCAAGTGAGCTTCCTTACAATAATTCACCTACTACAATAGTTAGTAGGCTCACACAAATGATTACAGATCTTAACTTAGCTGATAGTATGAGTCTTGATGAGTTTTTGAATAATCCAGAGGAAGAAATAGTTTATAAAGTACCTGATAGTGACACATTTATTGAAAATCTTGCTGAACTATACAGAAAATCTTCAGATACACACATTGTTGATGATAACAAAGTTGATGATAGTGTTGAATTACCAATTGTAAATTGCAGTGATGTTGCAAGCAGTTTAGAGGTTGTTTGCTCTTTTCTGCAACAGCAAGAAGATTCTAAAGAATTATTCAAATATATTAATGCACTAGATCGTTATATTAGTTTAAAATCAATAAGCATAATGAAACAAACAATAATAGATGAGTTTTTTAATCAGTAGTAATAATATTTTACTTTTATGATTAAATAAAAATCTGATCAATCACGTGCAACCAATAAAATGCTGACCCTCTATACATGCATCCCTCCATATAAGCACACTTTGGCCCATTCCCAAGGGCGTGCTTATATGGAGGGTTCACTGTATTAAATCGCAACTAACTTCTATGGTTATACATTATATAAGATATATGTATAGTGGTAAGATCGATTTGTCAGATCATGGAGTGCCAACAATAATAGATTTATTGGTCGCTGCTGATGAATTGATTCTTGAAGATTTGATTGAGTATGCTCAAGAATATCTTTTGGAGCAACGTTCTGAATCTTTGGTTGAAAATTTTGCTTTGATAAGTCAAACCGCTTTTCAACATAATTCCTTTGTCGAACTACAAGAATTCTGTATGGAGATCACGTGTAAAATCCGGCTGCAGAACGATTTCGCAAATATTCAAGAAACAGCAATCATCACTTTGCTTAAACGAGATGATTTAAATATTAAAGAGATTGAAATTTAGGAAAAGGTTGTTGAGTGGGGAATCGCTCAAACGTCAACTTCTGGTAATGTCGATTTATCGGTTCCAGTGGATCAATGGTCACAAAACGAATTTAATCAACTCAGCACTACGCTTAAAATTTGTATACCGTTAATTCGTTTCTTTCATATAAACTTTGTTGATTTTTATAACAAAGTGTTGCCATACTCGGAGATATTACCAAAAAATCTTTTCAAAGATTTATTGCATCATTATTTGGTACCTGGAGGCGAAGAACAACAAGCGTCACTTTGCTCCATTCGTAATTCGACAACAATTCTTTCTCGAAATCAAATCGATAAAATTATTCAATGGATTAAAGAACAAGATAATCAAAAAAAATTATCCTTTTGAATTTAATCTATTATTACGTGGTAGCCGAGATGGATTTACTGCTAGTGATTTTCACCGTTTATGTGATAACAAAGGACCAACCATTGTTGCTATACGTATCAAAGATTCAAACAAAATTATTGGTATCCCATCGAATGGAAATCTCTTAATAGATCATATCATGATGAAGTAAAGGGCAGCTTTTTATATCAATTTAATTCTGATGATATTATGGGATCCAGTGGCGTTTTAAGCAAATATAATAGCGATATTTATAGTATAAGAGACTTTTCAAATGGAGGTCCTTGTTTTGGATTTGGTCATGACTTAGGTTTGTTTACTTCAGGTAATTATTGCAACAAATATTCTTATAATTTTGGCCTTTTAGGTGAACATGCTCAGCGTATATCTTTTGAAATTGATGATTATGAGGTTTTATCAATAGTAAAATAGGTTGTTTTAAGCTTCAAGTAATTTTTGAGTTAAATTATTCTATAAAACTTTTTACATTAAAGAATGTAATTGAAATTTTGTCATACCTTGATAAATTTTGAATTTATGGTTTAATATATTTTTTTTCAATTGCAAAATCAATTTTATTAAAATATCTAGCTCTTAATAAGTTGAAAAATAATATTTACATATTTATTTATCAAATAAAGCTGGTTTTATCGATATTGCTTAAATTCGGAAAATTGATTAAGTAAATATAATTATGATATATATTGCTGTGAATTTTGGATAATTAAAATTATAATTAATACTAAACAACTTTTTGTTTTCAGATTTTCAAAATTGCATATGTATTTTAATAACTATTTTTCTTGTATATATATAATATACTATATAAATGAATAAAATATTTACTAATCAGCATGTTTATTAAGTACACTTACTAATTTTACTTGATCCTCTTAATAATAATTATGAGTAATTTTACAGTGTTTTGGCAACTGTTTCTATTATTTGTTTCTAAGCATAACCATGTTCCTTTGTCAAAATTCTTACAAACATATACTTTGTAACAATTAGACTCGCGAATGATTGTAATATTCTATGATCTGTAAAATAATAGATAGTTAGTTAATGATCAAATTATATATAAAGGACAACTCTCGCGAACCGGAGAGATAAGTTGCTGTGTGGTTTAAAAAAAATAAATGAATAAAATTATTTTTAACTCTTATCTATCAAGTAATATTATCTAACAAGCAATTCAAGCTTTTATTTCTTTTGTGTCTTCACAAATCGATGGTTTCATTTTTGTGCTTAGCAAATCAAAGGCTTACCGCTTTGGCCATAGAAAGTTGATGATTCTTTGATTATTGAATTATTCGGTTGTTTTGATGTTGATGTTGTTCATTTTGTTATTGGTTTGGAACAAACTATTTTTGTGGTTTTGAAATAAATATTATTTGAGTTCTATGAGTAAATTTTTATATGCATAGTAATCTTTTGTTATTTGTATTAAAATTATATCTTGTTAGTAATTGGTTATTACTTTTGTTAATTAGAATTACATTTTATTCATTACCCTTGCCCTTGAATTTCTCTATTGCACAATCTTCGTGTAAGATTGGCATAGGAGACCTTTAGAACCTCAGTGAACTCCATTTCGTGTAAATCATTCCGTCTAACGTTCGACCCTCGTTGCATCTACAATTTTTTAGACAACCTAACTTCTGAATTGAGTGTGACAGTATGATGGAAAAAATAGAGTTAAGTTAAGCTCAAAAGTTTAAATCATAGTATTTTTTTTTAACATTAAAGGAAGAATCACAACACTTAAGATACTGTATACTATTATTAGGATTTCAAAGATTACAAATCGAACAAAATAACCAAGTTAAATTATCGAAAGAACTAAATGAACATGGTGAATCGGCTATGCAAGTTATAGATGTTTGCTATTTACCACCAGTGGTGCTTTTCACCCCTGTCAAGTTTCATAAATGAGATAAGAATAATGAATTATTACAAAGGATCTTTTAGTATTCTCGTTTAAAATAACGAATTTTTCTTAATTTATTTTGGATTTGAAGCAAAGAATAACATCAGCAAGTTTTGGAAACACGGTAAAATTTTCAAACCCAAATTAATTAACAACTATAAAACTTTCCAGAAACTCATTCCCATAATCGTCACCAATCCAAACACAAATTTCCTCAAAATCGTCAAGTCATCTCTCGCAGCATTCGAAAAAGAGTCGTTTACCATAGTAGTATTTTGAGGAGGAGGAGAAGTGGTGGTTGGTAAACTTGAAAAAACTGTAACTCCAATAGCTGAATCTCTACAAATATTATAAAATCAGATCAGTAATCAATATTATCATTTAAATTTACTGATATACAAAATATCTTACGGCATTCGTGTTGTCGCTGTTGTAGGAGTTACCATTGTGCTATTGTTATAAAATGACAATAATTAATAATTAAAATGTAACAAATGCAGCAAAAAAGAATCATACATTAAACGAGTTTGCGATCCATCGACAACTACTGTGGTTACTTGTGAAGTAGAAGATTGTTGTTGAGAATTTCCAATACCGAGGTCATTATTTAAGTTATTTGGGGAATTGTTGATGTTGTTGTTGTTGCCGCCGCCGCTGCTGTTGCCGCCGCTGTTGCTGTTGTTGTTATTGCTATTGCTATTGTTATTGCTATTGTTATTGTTATTGTTATTGTTATTGTTGTTGCTATTGTTATTGTTGTTGCTATTGTTATTGTTGTTACTATTAGCAGTGCTGCTAGTCTTAGGATTGCTTACATCATTACCGTTTGTGTTACCATTGTTATTGTTGCTACCGTCACTAATGCTAGTGCTTACTACAGCATATGTGGTAGTTGGAGAATTAAGTGTTTGTGTTGTAGGAGAAGCGACGGCTGAGGATTTAGGAATGGCAGGTTCTATAGGCACACTTTTGGATAAAAAATTTAATATGAATTATCCACATTAGTACGCTAAATAGTTGCAAAGTAAAATTACTTCATAAATGAAATTCTAACGTTTTATCTGGTTGCCATGACGGAGGACCAATTCTGAGATTGAAAAAATTTGAAGAATTTGATTTCGTAATTGCGATCGAGAAAGCGAAACATAAGAATAATATGAACTTGGAAATTAATTTCATTTTCTTTGTGTATAATTTTTGTATGATTATTTTTTTCGTTACGCCTATATTTTTTAATCCAAAAGAAATTATAATTGGTTTATTTGTATTTAGAGCATTATTTTATTGAACATTGAAACCATTTGCTTAAACTTACTAATATTATTATAAAATGATTTTTGATTTTCTATATTTTGATTAAATGATTTTTTGCGATTACGATAAATCAAAATTTTGAAAACGCAACAAACACATATCCTATTTATAGGGATCTGAATTTTATGTTCAAAAAAATGAACTGTGAGGACGAAATGCATAGTTTATTACAAAGCTGGATAAAATTTAGAATACTATTCGTGTATTTGATAATTTTTTGCTACCAAAAATGGAATATTTTTTCATGCATATTACACTAATAGCATTGATAGCACATTTATCTTTTTGTTCCAATTTTGGAGAATTTGATTTGATTATTGACATGTACAATGTAACGGTACGGATATTGTCTTTTTCTTTTTTTGGCTTTACAGGCTTTTAAATTAATTTTCGTTCTAAGAAATTATTGCATGTACATGTAGTGCATGTACAGCCGGAATCAAACTGAAATAAAATCGAACCATAAAAAGTTAACGATACCAAGCGCAAATTTTATTATACTATATACTACAACTATTATCATCATCGCTTCTAATAAAAAATAGCCAGCAGCATCAATGGGTAAATGATAAAAAAGGTGGTCAACACTTTAAAAACTCATCATTTTTCCTAAGGCAAAATCTTTATAGAACCGAGATGGGCAAATACGCATAATCAAATATATGTGCATGTATTATACGCATGCATGGTATTAAAGTACAAATACCATAATAAGTGGTAATCTATAATTTGTGCAACTAAATAAAGTTTTCAATTCTTTTCAACAAGGTTTTTTAAGTTTAGTGTTAATAATTCATCTCTTAAACTCGATAATAATTCCTTTGAGTATATAGTGCCAACGTTTCTAATAATATATTTGGCAGAGAAAACACAACAGCGCAATTATAAAATATTTATTTCTATTCTTATTAATGTTTGTCAACTTTTTTACAAATATAAATATATAGTCATAACGATAACAATGGGAAATCACAAAATCATCAAGTGGAAAATTCTGAATCTCAAGTAGTATAGCATATGCGCCAAACAGTAATGCCAAGCAAAATAATATTTGCGACATCCTATTCACAAACTACGCAACATTCTTACGACCGGAGGTTTAAAGAGTTCATGCACCCTTTCTCTTTACATAAAAAAGTCTGATTCAGTAAGTTATGTATGCATTTGCTCTTACAATGCACCAAATGATTCACGTATATGTTGGGAATAGAAATGAGCTCTGGTAGCAATCACAAGGTGCTGTTTAAGCAAAATATGATGTTTGACTAGTATCTCGGTGTATAGAGTGAGTATATAAATTAACAAATTCCAAGGATGAAAAAAGCTAATTTATTACTTTTTATTAGAAGAGTATAATTATAATAAAAACTTAACGATAAAGAATAAGTAATTTTTCAAGAAATTTATAGATTATAAAGCAAAAATAATGACCAACAGATTAGTAACAAGATAGATATAATTTATTATAATTAGATAAGTTTAATTTATATATAATAAAAAAATTATTTTAATAATTAGAAAGATTCAATAAATTTGAATATAACTTCTTTACTTATTAATAAATTTATTAATATAATAAGTAGAAAGTAGAATTTTATTTTAATAGAAAATTCTTATATTTTTTATATTGATTTGTATGCTTGAATCAGTTATTTTGAATTTTTATCAATAGATTTTAATTATATTATTTTAATATTTTATAAATTCTTAGAAAATTATAATATTATTAATTTTAAAATAATAAAAATAAATAAAGTAGATAAATATTTATAATTCAACTCAAATAATATATATTTAGTAAAATATTGTAAATGAATTTTAATAATAAATTTTAATTCTATTAAATTTATTTATAAATTTTATAAATTCTCAGTATTTCATTTAGAGATTTATTTAATCTTTTAATTTATTCTTCTAATTAAAAAATATTAATATTACTAGTTTTGTTTCAAGTTATTCAAATAATAATTTTTAAACTTTATTAGTAAACTTGATATTTTATTAATTTTAAATTAATAAAATTAATTTATATAATTTGAAAAATCTTAAAGAAAATTTTATAACATCTAATATTATTATTATAATAGATATTGATATAAAAAATAAGTTTTATTAATAATAGTATGATCTAATACAAAAAGATTAATATACTAATATAAAAATCAATAATTATTTCTAATAAAAATTATTCAAATTTTAACTAATTTTTATAATTTTTTTGTATTAAATAAAAAATAATCTAAATACTTTAGCTTAATAATAAATAAAGTATTATTTTACTATAAAAAACTAAAATAATATTTTTTTTTAAAAAAAGATATTTTAAATATTATCATTATCAATTTGCAATAATAAAACTTCAAATTATGCAAGCAATTTACTCTAGATTTGATAAATATATATTTTAAATTTCATAAAAATTGAATTAATAGTTATAAAGATATTAAGATTTAAATTAAATAATTAAATTATTTACTATATAATTTTTATATTAATTTAATCAAATTTTATATAGTAAAATTTAAGAAATAATAATT
>CAJVPS010003205.1:0-10659 GCA_910591765.1 Ambispora leptoticha
TTTTTTAGATTTTTTCTGAAAGAATTATTCTAATTGTAAAGTTAGTGCAAAAATTTTTATTAATTAAATTTCATTTTTAATTAGTAAAAATTTTTTGTATTAACTTTACAATTAGAGCAACTCTTTCAGAAAAAATCTAAAAAATATGAAAAAATATATATTAAACTACAACTGATAAACTTTATTTTAATATAAATAAATTTAGCTTCTGAGTTATTACTTTTAATCATTACTATATATATTTAATATAATAAAAATTATATTTCTTAAATTATTTTTTTTATAAATTTATTCTGAATTCTAAATAGTTATAAATTAATAAATATAATAATTTAATTAAAAAATATTAATTATAAATAGAACTTAACTTAATAAAAAAAATTAATTTATTATATTAAAAGTAATTTTATTAGTAAAAAATTAAGTTTTTTTAATTCAAACTATTTTTCTTTAAATTTATTTGAAATTTTAAATAATTTAAATATATTAATATAAAAAATTAGAATTTATAAGTTATTTAATTATAATTAATTATAATTAGTTATAATTAAAAAAATTATAGTTTATATATTATATTATAACTTATTTTAGTTATAACTAAATATAGCTAAATACTTTATATAATAAATAAATATATTATAATATTCTGACTAATTTAGTAATTATAAGACTGAATTGGAAATTCAGTAATATAAATAGTATTTTTTATAAATTGCTATTATTTGACTATTAAATCTTTTTAATATATATTCATATAATAAAATCCTTCTCTTATATACTGAAAGTATAACAAAAGAAAGAGCTAATAGAATAATTTTTATAATTCTATTTATAAATAATCATAATATAGCTAATTAAATTTCTTGACTGTATTTCAAAAATTCTAAATATAATTGAGCTTGCAATAAACCTTGGAATTAGATGAATGCCAGGGTATTCTTGAATTTTAGAAGCAACACGTCAAATTTTATAAATACATGTATGTCTTTTCAATATGAAAGATTAAAAATATTCGATTTACATGTACAATGTCAAAACAAACACGTTAATTTCTAAATGAAAATCCCATCAAAATCCACTATATCGTTATACTTTAATTTTTTATTCAATCCAAAAAAACTGACATTTCGATAATTTCATTATTAAATTGTCTTATCTTGATGAAAATAAAAATTCCACGCTTAGTTTACGATTACATAACATTAGGAGTAAATCATTATAATTAAAATGCCATTATCTGGGCTAAAATAAAATCATGCCTTTTAGCTTAAGCCAAATTATCTTTTACATGTTTTTTTATATAGCTACTTTTTCTAGCATTATATATTCGGACATAGAATTTTTTCCATTGTTAATGTGCATTGTGCTATTATATTTGAATGTCAGCTCGTTAAAATGTTCCAATTGACGCGTTCAACAGTCTCGTCGCGTGTGCATTGTAACTAAAGTTTGTTTCAAAGTCTAAAATATCAAGCAAAAAAAAAGCCAATCCTTTAAGGCCGAATATTTCATACATGTATACATCAAAATAAACACACGGACCAACAAGTTTGTTATTTGTGTTTTGACTGTAGTTAGAACAATAGATACACAAGACCTTAAAGGTCTCATGCAATTGTACTTTATTTTGAGAACACTTTTTTGAAGAAAATAAACCGCTATTTTTTCAGAGAAATACATGGTTCTAATTCTCCCTTAGGAGAAAGAAAAAATATTTTTGTTTTGACAAGAGAAAAACTGTATATACTGTACAAAGAAAAAAGAAAAACAAACAAAAGAAAAAGAGAACAAAAAGTTTATACTGTAAAGAAGAAATATATAATAGTGTGATAAAAAAGTATATATAATGAAAAACATATTCGGGAAAGAGAAAAGTACTAACTTTCTCCCCATCTTCTCTCTCTTAAAGAAGATAATAATTTTGTTGAATTCTCCCCGTAAAGCAAGGTTTTAGCGAACTGGTTTTTCTTTTAATAAAAACGTGGTCTAAGAAAGATTTTAAAAGCTCACGAAGAAATTCAAAAGGTAAGAAAAAAATACGAATTAAATGTCGATTTTCCCCCCTCCCACAGGGAGTCCATCAAAACTATTTAATATCGAAGAAGTAAAAAGGATTGCTTAACACGCAAACGAGGAAAAGACGAATATATTTTTGATTCTAACGTAGTGTATTTATAATGTAACTGTACAAGGGGAATTTTTTGACTTCGATCGATGTTAAATTAAATCGACGAAGAAAGGTAAAAAAAAAAAACGAAAAAAAAGTTACATAATGCTTGCATGTATATAGGGGAAAGTCATGCTCTATATATACAATAACAAAAGTTATCCAAATTGGGCCGATGTATTTACAAGGAGCAAAGAGAATTGAAATATAATGGATAACTTTTATCGCACAGCAAACATTAAAATTTTAAGGGAAATCACTATTTAACAAAAAAAATTTATACGCGTAAAATGAATTTGACGCTCTATATGGATAAAAATCGTAATATGATGTATACTTTAAAATCTAATTTTGTAAAAAAATAATAATAAATAAATAAATAAGAATTCTTTTTAACTGGAAATTTTTCCAGACGCGTACATTTTTGATTCGGCAATTTATTAAGGTTGTGGATTACTGCGATTGCGTTTTTTTGTTGCTGTTGTTGCTGCTATTAATTCGTTATTCGGATGATATTTTTTTATGTGTTCGTTTGCAAAGGATCAATAATGATCTGCTCGTAATTTTTTAAGGGTTCGCGACGTCCTTAAAAAATGTTGGTTGGTTGTTTTTAAAGTAATATGTCGAAGAAATTTAAGTTTCGAGACGATAAGTCGCATATCATGATGATGAATAATGAAATTTTTGCGTTCGGGTCAAGGAAGCAAAAAAAGAATGTGAGAGTTTTGATTTTTAATTTAAAATTGATCATGTTGTAAGATTTTATTTTGCTTAGAATGAATCCGATTAAGACTCAGATAAAGTGTTCGTTGCTTGATAATTTCATAGAGTAGACGTCATCAATGATTGTTTAATTTTTTGAGATTAATTGAATTGAGGTTGGTCGAATCAATGTAAATCGTTGGGATTGTTTTCGTTGTTATTGCCATAAGATGACGGTACATGATGGTTATTTCGTAGTCTTGCAAAGGGCGCGTCATCCGAGTCTTCATCGGATTCGGAGGAGCCAGAAGAATCTTGTCTGATTGGCACACTACGTTCCACATAAGAATAAAATCTGGTCATATTTTGTTGTTGCATATTTTCTTTCATTACGTTGGATAGCATATTTGATGCGGTTGTGTTGTTGTTTTCATAAAGAGGATTCTGCATATTTTCCGAAAATCCGGAAGAATTCATCATCAGTTGCGATTTTAGTGGTGGACGACATGTATTATTATACCGAAGTCCTAACTCTATTCGCTGCCTGAGGGCTAGACGTCTGTATTTGCGTCTAACATCTTCAGGCTCTGCATGCCACATTTCAAATACTGTCTCGGGTGGAAGGTTGGTCGACGATTTAGCACGTAAATTTAGATAATACATGTCGAGTGCTGTTAACGGTCTTCGCATTTGGCGACCATTTCCCATTGGATTATTTCGCCGCTTGACCGACGCGTTTCTTATCACATGCGAATTTTGCTGATTAGTAGGGGCATTATTGTTTGCTTGATGGTTGAACGATGGTGAACCACTGATATTATTGGATAGTTGGTTTGGTTGTCGAACTAAATGAAGATCTTTTTTGGGCATCAAGACAGCACGAAATCCCTCTGGAATCCAATAAGCTAACAAATTCTCTTGACTACATTTGAATTTCTGAACTTTTGTTTCGTAACGAATTTGTTGCTGTTGTTGTTGTTGTTGTGGCGGGGGATTATTATTAATATTATAAATCACATTTTGATCATTGTTGGAGACGATATTCTCACGTAGATGCTCAGGAACGACGAGAATTTCAAACTGAAAATTTCTTGAACCCATTATTGTTGATTATTTTTATGATGACTAAATGTTGTGTAATACGAGTGTGTATATATATAAAGTATTATATATATATTATACTAAGGGCGAGTAAGAAAAGAAAATTATTAATAGTAGTAAAAAAAAAAAAGTACGGCGTCAATTATGGGTTCATAAAAAAGTATGAAATTTCGTCGTTAGTCGAACGAAGAAGCGATTAGAAGAAGAGTATAGTGAAATGGAGAATTAAAGTGTGAATGTGAGTAGATGAGAATGTGTAAAGAAAAGAGAAAAAAAGTTGTTCAAAGTTGGAAAATCCGAATCATTTTATCTTTGCCGAGCTTCAATTTAATCGTAGTTGTCGGTTTTGGTTTTCTGTTGATACTTATTGTTATTATTAATATTAATATTAATATTATTATTATTGTTGTATATATTTAAATAATTGACTATTCTCTTTTTTTTGTTGGTATGCTTTATATATGTATGTCGTACTCGTTGATGTTATTTGCTCTGATAGCTGCTAATACATTGCTGTTGCATATTTATGTGTGTAAATTTATATTTAATATTTCAAAAAAAAATTTATTATGATGATAATTTACTATATAATAATAATAATAAAATAACCTTTATAATAAGATTTTCGTTATGTGTGTGAGAATGTATGAATATATCAGTAGTTGTGTCGTGTCGTTTGTATTCAAAGTACAATGCCCAAAGATATGTTGTATATACATTCGCCGGATGGATATGGCTTTGTACACGACGCAAAGCTATGCGATGTAAGCCGCCTGGTTAGGAAAAAGGCGACGACGACGACGACAACTACTTTTGACTACGATGACAATTAAAATCTTAAATGTTAGATTTACCGAATAATAGCGGTTGACTAATTCGTTATAATAACGATTAAGTTAATCACGTATCATTTATCATTGAAACGAGAACGGTATTGTGGTTTTTTAAACGTAAAAAAACGTTTAAGTTCACTAATCTTATTATCCTTATTATTATTATAATGCATTATTTAATTATTTTTTTTTCTTTATTCCTATTTCCGTTACAGCTGCAGTTTCTTACTTCTCGCTTAACTTTTATTACTTAATTAAGTATGCTAGAAAATAATAAACTGATGCAGAGGTAAAGGGTTTAATAATAACGTGTAAACGAAGAAGAAACAGAACAAGGAGAAAAACACACACAAGCGTGAGCGAAATAGACAATGAAGACGGACCCACGAGCATTCGGCATATTATAATTTTCATTGTTTTTTTTTCTTTTGCTTTCCAATTATTAAAAAACTGTCGTTTCTGCCGCAAATTAACAATCAAAATATTTAATGGCTCCCGACCCATCTAAATTCATGCAATCAATAATAATGGGTTTCTTCATAAACAAACAGTCCTGCATAATACCGAGATTTCATTAAATCCATATGTCATCATATGAGCGCTTTCTCCCAATAGAATTTTTATTTTTTTTAATATAAAACCATCTCGAACGAAATCAAAACGACAAAAGAACCGGAAACGCATTGAACTTTCTCATAAATTTAGAAATAGCAAAAGAATGACCTCAAAAACAATAGCGAAAAATGACAACACGCATACATGAAAACGTAATGACCAACTAAAGTATATAACATAAAAACCAAAATGACAATAAGATACTAAAAGATAAGTGTCAATGAGAATTTAAGTGGATAATAAATTGTATATTACAGTCTGTCTGTTAAATGAATATCACAAACTGTTGCTGATGCAGCAAGCAATGCAGAGTATTTGTTTTCTCGTAGACTAATTCGACAGCTGTCACAAAAAGCCTTATTCATCATAAAAAATCAAGTCGTGAACAATAGACCAAGACGCGTTCTATTGTTCGTATCTTTTCCTTTTCCGGGGGATTTAACTTCTTTCTCTACTTTAGACACTTCAACTCAATTCTTGACATGTGACTTGCATGATTCATTTCGGCTCGTCTATAGATTTATTGATAGTAGTTTAGATGCTGATTAGTTTGGTTGATTAATTATTTTTTTTTTGAACAATGACCGTGTGTCTCTATAAAGTTTCTCTTTAATTCGGGAATATTTGATTTGATGTTTTTTTGACAAGAGAAACGCGTGTGAAACAAAATTTGACAAATTCTCGACACAATTACTAAACTTTGTGCACCATCAATCAAAATATCCATTTATATATGTACATATACAGTATTAAATAATATAAATAAAATAGTAGTCAACAAACATTGAAATTTTATTATCCTATTTGCTGCTTCGTATTCGCTTGTTACTTTTTTGCATAACAGAACTCTTTGAAATTTTGTGGCACATGAAAAATTATTAAATTTAATAAGAAGCCTTTTTTCCTTTTCAATTTTTATTGGAAATCTTTTCTTACGATTCATTGATTCATTGTTTCTGATTGTTGTTTGTTACGATAAACGAAAAAATCCATGTTCAATTGTTTTCTTACATCCTGATAATGGACAATGACGGTTATTCTCATTATTATTATTATTATTATTATTATTATTATATTATTACTAACACTATTATTATTATTATTATTATTGCGAAGAATAATGAAGCGTGCGTGTATGTATGCGATTCTCTGCTATGACTGGCTTTTTTTTGTTTTATTTGTAGTGCAATTGTTCTCTTAAATTTGAACTCGAAAGAAATCGACAAGAAACCATTGTTATCCGTCAAAGGAAAATAAACTTTGGAATTACGAGATCTTCAGGATTTATTTGGAGATTCACAACAGGATTGACGGGATATCTCACGTTTTATAAACGGAAAAGATTAAACCGATAAACGCGGGGTAAAACTGAGGATTGATAAAGGGATTATCCCCCCCCCCCCCACAAATATATACTACCAAAAGTTTCAGCCCATTAAATTTTTTCAAGATCATCATTAATGCACAATATCTAATACTTTTGCGGAACAAAATCTTGATACGCATAAAACTTGCAGCAATCATAAGGAAAAAAGTGGGTAGAGATGAAAAAGATAAATAGCAAAATGAATGATATAGAGATTGTGTCACTACACAACGGTAACCTCCTTAAGAGGTTGGGACCCCGATTAGTTATTTTCGTAGGAAATAGAGTTATGTCAATTTTGATATATATATATTTATACATTCCAAAAGCTCGTAACGATTCACGTATTATGTAATCATAAAACGAATCTGGTTTCTTCTTTTAATTTAATCCAAGAATGGAACCGACCGCACTTTTTTGACAGGTTTAACGAGGTTTCTTCATTGACAATTAGCTTGCTTCTTTGCGTGACGTGAAACGAATTGAATACAAAGCACGGTGAATTTTTCATTCAGCCCATCGAACAGAGTTGAACAAAAAAAATGATCAATGCCAATATTAATTTAGTTTTATTCAATGCCAGTTATAATTCATCGGTCATATTACCAGATGATGAATGCTCTCCGATGCTGCTTAATAACACACTTATCGTGTATATTTATTTGCCTAAAAACGGATGACAATCATCTCGACCCCTTTTTTGGTATTGGAAGATATCGATATGGTATAAATCCTTGACAATCATTAAATAATTAATAGATGCGTTAATTTCTTTTTTTTCCTAGCATATACCTGACGCGTTTTCTATTTAAGAAGGAGAAGTATTAATATAGTATTGATAAGAAAATGTTTTGCGCCCATAAGATAATAATTCTGGCAAAACGAGTTACCCGAGACAAAGAAAATATTGAATAAGAATCCTCCTTACTCATAACGAGAAGCTGAAAATCACAATTCGGAAACAATAACATAAATTAACATATTTTCTTAATTGCATATGGAGAATTAATCGTTGTCATCATGTTCTTGCATATATGCTCTACTAAATTGTCCGATTTCTCTCTATATGGAATCCTGCCCTAGCAATTTTCCCGCTTAATTAATACCGAGGATTACTCGCATCCTGCATATTTTATTCTATTGTTGTTGTCCGTTTCTCTTGCATGTTATCTCGTCCTATTGTCCTGTGCGTTTTTGTGCACTTTCGCTTATTTCATTTAACGCATTCTCTCATTTTGTGTGAAAGGCAAATTACATTGAAATTTTAGGTAAAAAAAAC
Organism: Ambispora leptoticha; assembly: GCA_910591765.1. Lineage (NCBI taxonomy): Eukaryota > Fungi > Glomeromycota > Glomeromycetes > Archaeosporales > Ambisporaceae > Ambispora > Ambispora leptoticha. The sequence continues at coordinate 8,064 of CAJVPS010003205.1, forward strand.
GGGATTGCTAGCTAGTTCCTTGCAAAATATAGCGAAAACGTTTTTTAACGTGTCCGTTATGACACGCGTATGTTCGATTAATACATTGATTTCATAAAACAATACCTTCTTGCTTGAATGCCTCAGTAGCATCACATGTTCACATGTTCCAACAACAATAAAATTAATTTTGACGCATTGCGCAATAATAATTCTATTCTTGACATAATAAAACAAAAAGAATTGTCGGATACATGATGCCTGCATTTGGATAAGGACTCCAAAGAAATTATTCTATAAACGCATAATGTAACTAAGACAATGGAAAAACTAATGCATCATTCCATTATCATAAGACGAAATTTTTAACATTAAAGCATCATGTATGCTCGTTCCTTTTCTTAGAGACCTATTAGATGACAAACGGCTCGACAGATTGCATTAGACTAGGTAATTAATATTCATTATTGTTCCCCCTTCCTGTATCACATACAATACGTCAATCCCATCGTCCCATTGTTCATTGTCGCCGATTCATCGCTTGTTGTTCGAGAATTTCCTATTTATCCAACACAGAATCAATCCGGTTTGTGAACAAGTTTACGATTCTGATCACACCACTGCAGCAGGCATAATGAAAAATTCGACAGCAAATTTTAAGAAACTTTCATTTTGACAAGCAAAAAATCATCCATTCAAGCAAGCTGGCTGAGGACAGCCGGTAAACAAATCAATCAATTCCGTAAAAAGAAAACTTAGCGGTGTCGATTGACAGTGAATTATGCAGAATAGTTGCATCGGTAGTTCAAACTTTACGCGTTTAGTCGTCCTTGCACATGCTCAAAATTGAACTTCTTGTTAAAATAGTAACCCATCCTACCAATCAAGAAAGACAAAGAGATTGACAACGCAATACGCAAACATTGCGTATCCTTATCAAACATCTAATCCATATACGTGATGGTGGTGTCTCTACAACGGGTGGTCCACCAGTAAATTGAGATGAATTTTTCTCTCCAAAGAAAATGGTAAATTCTCCTCTTCATTGTGGAAAATATCCTCTTTACTACTCGAAAATATTGGGATTCGGGAAAACTTGACATTTACCAGTTTCACATTGTCGATTGTTTTTAATCCAATTGTTCCTCAATAAAACACTTAAAATTTTGTTTTTAAGCATACATTTACATTTACATACGCATACGTGATGCAGCATACATGCCTAAAACAACCTTAAATAATGATAATAGATCCTAGCAATCACGATACTGTGCACCCATAACATTTAAAATCACCATATATGATACCTGAACTAGTCCGTAATCTCCAGCAAAGGCTTCAAGCATCAAACCAAGTAGGGATCTATACATCCTGTTAAGTACACGACAGCTTTCAATCTCCACAGATATGCAAGAGTGCTGCAAGACGAGTATTATCATCCCAATATTGTACACTGAAACAAAGTTGAAGATAAGTGATGATGAAATCAGCGGGGAAATGAATTTGTGATTTCGGGTTTTCTTCGATTGATTACAGCAATCCCTGCTTAAAACTTCGGAAGCACAAGTCAATCATCTCCAGTCGAAAAAAGATAATCAAGGAATAATTCATTAAAGAGTAAACATATAGGATATAGTTTGGGTAAACGTAGACACATGATAATATGCAAAAAGATGAATACCCAAAAGCTTTGACTGGGTGTCACATAATGCATTGCGGCTGAATACATCTCACCTTAAAATTGTCATACATGTAATAGAGTAGTAATTTTTTGCTTGGGAAAAACTCGACAGCATAATAATAACAATAATAATAATACTCATAAACAAACAAATAACGTCATGCGCATTTTAAAATATTAAATATTAAACAAATTAAGCATAAACTTTTTTTTTTGAGACATACTGTTATTTGCATTCTGATTCAGAAAGCCATAATGATCTTTTAAACTTGAAATCAATTTTTAAGAGAATCAGCATAGCTTAATTGAATTTTCCCAGTAGACATAAAAAGAATCTCGAAAGAACAATCAATTTTTGAGAACAATGATCATATTCAATTTACTTTACTTGCTGACAATGCAAACACGCAAATGCCCGAATATCGCATTTATTCTAAAAACGCCCACGCTCGCTCTTTCTGTTGTGTATTGTCAATCAATCAAATGAATACGCATTTATATTACAACGTTTATTCAAATCTTTTAAGCTTCCCTGTCAAAGCTTTCAAACAATAAAGAAGATCGCAGTGACAGACAAGAATGCATAACAAAACCACACCACCAAGTCTATCCTTTTTGCATGAGGATGTTGTACAAAGGATGAAGATGAGAAAATTAATATCAATATGTGCTTTATGCAGCAGCTTTTTTTTGTTGTAAAGTGAAGTAAAATAATAATTTTAAATCGATCAACTTTATAATATATTGTCAATAATAATAATTATTACAAGTCATTAGTAATTATTTTTTTATACAATCACGATTAAACTTTAGTTTGTGACCTGAGCGAAAATTTTAAAGTTGTTGACAATCTTTTTTTTTCGAGAAAGAACGTGGTTTTATTATTGTTATTATTATTCTTGTTGTCGCGTGCACACTTTATTCATGTTGTATTTG
>CAJVPS010003206.1:0-10659 GCA_910591765.1 Ambispora leptoticha
AAATTATATTTATTTTTAATTAATTATTTCTTTATTATTTTATTTTTTTTTCTTGTTATTTATTTATATTATTATTTATTATAATTTATAATTATCATTAATTATTGAATTATAATTAGTTATCCTTTGAAAATATGAATTAAGTTAATTAATTCTATTTAATCATATATAATTTAAATTAGAAATTTATATTTAATTTATTTATATTTTATATTTATTTCTTTCTTATAAATAAAATCTTTTTGTTCTGTACTTTTAATTTCAGATCTGAATACTTTTAAATAATAAAAATAATTATAGATTATAAAATTAAAACTATTCATATCACATTTTATCTTGTTTATAACTATTAACAAAATAATCTTATAACTTAATAGCAGTAGACATAATTATTATAAACATCACTTTCTAATATCTTATATATTACATATTACATATTTCATATATATATACCTTAGTTTTAAATTATTAAATTCTAATAAAGATAAATACAGAATAATTTATCTAATTTATATAGAACATGACAAAACTTATCAAGATAATTAAAGAAGATGGTTCCTCTAATTTCAAGTCTTTATCTTGTCTCTTAGTTAAATTACTAACTTACTTAGAAGAATCAAATGAAAATGTACTTGTCTGGATTATACAAGTTAAAACTATATTTCAGACTCAAGAAATTACAAATGAGAAAACTCAAATATAATATACCATCACCTTCTTGACTGATGTAGTTTTATATTAGTATCTTAATAAAGTTAAGACAGATGATAGTATTACATCCTTTGAAAATTGACAAGCTTTTATTACAATACTTAGAGAAATATTCCAGTTACTATATTATCAATAATATCTTTACTGACAATTACATCTCCTTTACCAAATAGAATCTATACAAAATTATGACACAAAGTTCAGAAATATAATTAGATAAATTATAGATATGAGTATCTTAGATCAAGTCACATATTTCATAGAAGATCTAAAATTAGTTACAAAGATAGAGATAAGTTATCAGGTATTAGAAACTCTAGAAAAAGCTTGAAAGTTAGTTATTTACTATGATATAGTAATATATAGGCAAGACCTATAGATCTATCTAGCAGAAATAATAATAATTATTACTTATAAAATTAACATAGAAATCATCAAAATAATAATCTAATATCAATAGAATTAGATCAGGCAGAGAGTCACTATAATAACAGAAAGAATAATAATAATCAGAAGAATAATAAGTCTAAAGATATATATTATAATTATGACAAATTAAGCCACTTTACAAAAAATTATTATTCCAAATTAAAAATCAAAATTGCAAATATAGAAGAATCTTTATATAAGAGAGTTAAGTTCACTTATTTAAAAGATAATAAAGAAAGATTATTAAAATTTAATAGTTAAGTAAATAGTAAACTAATATAGATTTTACTAGACAGTAATATATTAAGAAACTTTTTTGATAAGAAATTTATCCAGAAGAATAAAGTCAAACTGTAAAAAACTATATCAGTTACAGTTAAACTCACAGATAACAAAAAGATTACTGCTACTATTATGATAAAAATTGATAAGTTAAAACTAAATACTTATAGAATACATAAGATAAATATATAAGTCTTAAAGTTACAAAAATATGATCTCATCTTAGGTAAATCTTGATTGTTTCACATTAATCTAATTATAAACTAGAGAAATAATATTATAATTTTTACCTATAGATCAAAGATAATAAAAATATAAGTTAATAATAAAATTAAGTCAGACTTAAGCTGCAATTCAATTTATATCTCAAGATAACAAATTGCAAACCTGTTAGCAAATGCAGAATTCTTTATTATACATCTTAATAATATTAAAGACAAAGAAAAAATAAAAAAAAGTTATTTTTATCAGAAGTATTAGATATTAAAAGAAGATTTCAAGATATATTTCCAGAAATCTTACCAAATTAATTATCACCTAAAAGAGTAATTAATCATAAAATTGATCTTATTCCAGAATCTGAACTATCATTCAGATTCATCTACAGGCTCTCTTTTACAGAGATAGATAAGTTCAAGAAATAATTAGCTAATTTAATACAAAAAGATTTATTCATCCTAGTATCTTACCCTTTAGAGTATCAGTTTCTTTTATATATAAGAAAGAAGATATATTCAGACTATATATTGAATATAAAGCTTTAAATAAAATTATCATCAAGAATTGCTATTCATTATCTAGAATTGATGAATTGATAGATAGACTTACAGACTCTAAGTATTTTTCAAAACTAAACTTATATTCAGAATATTATCAAATTCACATTGCAGAAGAAGATATATATAAAATAGTATTTAGAACTTGCTATGAATATTATGAATTCTTGGTCTTACTTTTTGGTCTTATCAATATATCAACTATCTTTATAATAATATATTTAATAATTATCTTGATAAATTTGTAATTATATATCTAGATAATATCTTGATATATAGTAAAATAAAAAAGAACATATTTAATACTTGCAAACTATCTTAAAAATACTTTGCAAATATAAATTATATATCAAATAGAAGAAATGTGATATTATTCAATAGTATATAGAATATCTTGAATATTTTATATTAGTAGATGATATATCAGTTGATCAAAGAAAAATTATTACTATTAAAGATTAGCCAGTACTAATAAATATGTCAAAACTTTGCTCATTTCTAGATCTTGCAAGTTACTATAGAAAATTTGTGAAAGATTTTTCAGCAACAGTATCATTACTTATAGTATTCTTATATAAAGATCAGGAGTATGAATAATCTATAATAACATAATAAGTATTTGAATAATTAAAGCAATATCTTATATTAGTATCAGTCTTGTTATTGTCTGATCCTAAATTACTATTTACAGTCATCACAGATACTTTAGACTTTACTATAAGAGTTATATTAAGTCAAAATCAAGACAAGGATAACCAATCAATTACTTTTAAATTAAGAAAACTTTCATTAGCTAAATAAAACTATCCAATTTATGAAAAAGAGTTACTTACAATTATATATGCAATCAGACTTTAAAAGTCATACTTAAAAAATTAAAAGTTCACAGTAATCACAGATCATGCCTCTTTAAAATATATCAAAATACAATATAATCTTTTAAAGAGATAGGCTTGCTGATTAGAAACTTTACAAGCCAGTAACTTTGAAATTAAGTACAAATCTAATAAAGATAATATAATTACAAATACACTCTTATACTAATTATATTTGACAAATATTTCAGTTATCATTATTAATCTAATAAAAAAAGAAGACTTGATAAAGAAATATCAAGCAAATAAATATTTTGTAGAAATATATAAAGTATTGAAGAATTTTAATAATGCCAATCCAAAGTAGCAAACTAAAGTTAAAAACTTTGAATTAAAAGAAAATTTATTATATTTGAAAAATATCAGTTGCTTAGCTATACCAGATAACAAAAACTTGAAAGCAAAAATATTATTTGAATTTTATGACATACTAATAGCTAGACATATTAGAATAGACAAAACTTATGCAGTAATTTCTCAACAGTTCTATTGATCAAAGATGAACAAGAGTATTTATAAATATATTATCAGTTATAAATCTTGTTAGTATAATAAAAGTAATAATCAATAATCTTCAGAATTACTATAATTACTCATTATTTCAAAATATAGATAGAAATACATCTCTATGGATTTTATAGTTCAACTTCTAATTATCAAGTCTGGATATGATGTTATAATTAGTATGAGAATATATTTACTACTATATTATTTTTGTCAAATTTGTATTTGACTTCAAAGTTACTGATCTGAAAAGTTTCTAATTAGCAAGCTTATCTCTTGAAAAGATTGTGTTATATTTTTGATATATTTTAAAGAGATATGATTAGTTATTACTATAAACTTTTGATCTTCTAGATATGGCTTTCAAAGTTTGATTATATGTATAATTGCAAATAATTTTTTTTCATGTACTGAATAGTTCTGTTTAGCTAGTGAAAGTTTTCTTAATTCAAATACTATAGATTGATTATTCTTGTCTTGATTTTAACTTAATATAACTCTTATAATAAAATTTGAAGTATCTGTTATAACTATGAATAGTAATTTTAGATCAGGTAATAATAAAACTAGTACTAATGTGAGATATTATCTGCTAATATAAATATTCAAGATATTTTACATATTCTATATAATATTATATTTCATTATTTAGTATATAATTTATATTTACAAAGTATTTCTAAGACTGTCTAAAGATGTTAAATATATTTTTTCTTGATTTTACTATATATTAAGATATCATCTAGATATATAATTATAAATTTATCTAGATAATTATAAAATATATTATTTATTAGCATTATAAAAGTTGCTGATATATTGGTAAATCCAAAAGGTAGAATCAAGAATTCATAGTATTTATAGCAAGTTCTAAATACTAACTTATAAATATCTTCTTTTGTAATATGAATTTGGTAATATTCTAAATATAAGTCTAGCTTTAAGAAATACTTTGAGCCTATGAGTCTATTCATCAACTCATCAACTCTTGGAAGTGGATAGTAATTCTTGATAGTAATTTTATTCAAAGCTCTATAATTAATATATAATCTTAATGTATCTTCTTTCTTATATATAAAATGAACTAGTGCTCTAAATGGTGAGATACTAGGATAAATAAAATCTTTCTATATCAAATCAGTTAATTATTTCTTAAGTTCATCTATCTTTGTGAAAGAGAGCCTATAGATGAATCTAAATGGTAATTCAGATCCTGAGATGAGATTAATTTTATGATTAATTGCTCTTTTAGATGATAACTGATTTGATAAGATTTCTGAAAATACATCTTTATATCTTCTTTTGATATCTAGTATTTCTGATAAAAGTAATTTTTCTTTTATTTCTTCTTTATCTTTAGCATTGTTAAGATATATAGTGAAGAGTTCTGCATCTGCTGATAAATTTACAATTTATTATCTTAATATGTAAATTAAATTGCAGCTTGAACCAGACTTAACTTTATTATCAACTTGAACTTTAATTATCTTTGACCTATAGATAAAGATAATAATATTATTTCTCTAATTTATAATGGGATTGGCATGAAATAACCAAGATTTATCTAGAATGAGATTATATCTCTATAATTTTAATACCTATACATCTATCTTATGCATTCTATAAGTATCTAATTTAAGCTTATCAATCTTTATCATGATAATGAAAATTATCTTTTTACTATTTGTAAGCTCAACTGTAATAGATATTATCTTTTGTAATTTTACTTTTCACTTTATTTTTTTGTATAAACTTCTTATTAACAAAGTTTCTGAATATGTCATTATCTAGCAATACTCATGCTAACTTATTATTTACTTGATTATTAAATTTTAATAGTCTTTCTCTATTATTTTCAAGATAAATAAACTCAACTCTTTTATATGACTATGAAAATTCTTCTTGTTTGTCTTTTATATTTACTATCTTGATCTTTAATTTAAAATAACAATTTTTAGTAAAATAATCTGATTTGTTACAGTTATAACATATATCTTTGGACTTGTTATTCTTCTAGTTGTTATTCTTTCTATTATTATAGTAATCTTTTGCTTGATCTAATTTCATAAATATAGGGTCATTATTTTGATAACTTTTATATTAGTTCTGAGAGTGATAATTATTATTATTTCTACTTGATAGACCTAGAGATCTGTCTTGTCTATACATAGCTATATTATAATAAATGACTAGTTTTCAAGCTTTTTCTAAGATTTCTAGTACCTAATAACTTATTTTTATCTTTGTAACTAGTTTTAGATCTTCTATAAAATATGTAACCTGATCTAAAGTACTCATATCTGTAATTTATTCAATTATATTTCTGAATTTGATATCATAATCTTGGACAAATCTAGTTTAATAAAAAAGATGAAGTTATCTATAAAGATATTATTGATAATATAGAGATTGAAAGACTTTTCTTAATACTATGATAAAAGCTTGCCAATTCTAATCAGATTCAATAATATAATCTTTTTTTAAATTATTTTAAATGATAATACTAATATTTTTAGTATATTCAGAGTTAATAGTTTCTTTTTTTAATATTGATTTCTTATTTGATAAGAAATAACAAGATATTACTTGATATATAATTCCTATAGAAATTTCTATAATAATATATATATTAATTAGTATAATTTGATATGATGGAATTCTGATTATTTTTTTTTAATATAATATATATTATAATCAGTATTAGCTAAATAAGCTTTTTCTGATAATTTTTTTTTATCTTAGTCACTTTAAACTTTGATTATATAGTATTTATTATTTTGTTCAATAGGTGATTCTTTAAATGATTATTAAATTATTATGAAAATTCATTAAAAGTTTGATAAATAATATTAAATTTTTCTTATATTTTATTTAATTCAAGTTAAGAAGACTAATTTAAAATAGAAATAATATTTAATTTCTCAATTACTTTATTAATTACTATTTCTTTCTAAATTAATTTCAAAACTATAAGATATTTTTTTTATTCAATTTAGTTAGAGATTCAGATTGTATATAATTATTATATTTTTCATTATTATATAGAATTAAGCATTCTTAATAAAGTTTGATATTAATATAATCTAAGTAAATAAGTTATTATCTTTAAATTATTGATAGATATATTGAAAAATTTTAATAGTAGAGACTTTTATAAAATTCTCATAAATAATTTTATAAATAAAGTTATCTTTATATATAAAGTAAGATAAAATTACTTTGCTAATTTCATTATATTTATTATAAAATTCTAATAATATTTTATATTTTCTGAGTTTATTAATTATTTTGATATTCTTTTTTTATTTTTCATGATTAAATCAAAAGATATATTGATATTTATAAATATAGAAATATCTTTTCTTATAATTTTTAGTAATAAATATATTTCTGAATTTATTATATTTATTATATTGAAAATAAATAGAATAAGCAAGAAGATTCAGTTATTTTTCTTGAATATAATTATTTTAGATAGTTGCTTTATTTTTATTCATCTTGAAATAAGTTTTAATATAGTATCTATTTATATATTTCTCACATTTTTTATATTTTTTAATCTAAGAGTTAGAATGAATTTGTTATGAAGTAAATTAATAGAAATTAAAATTTCTTTTTACTCTAGTATTAACAAAAAGTTCTTTAACTTCATCAGCCCAATCTTTATTGATTTTGAATTTAATATAGAATGATTTATAAACTTTGATAGTTATTTAATTAGCAAGATTATTATAATATCAATAATATTAATAGTTAGATATAAAAAGATTTCTATAGTACTAGTATTAACTATTAGATACTTGCTAATCAAATAACTATTAGTTATTTAAATTATATTTTTGTAAAAACTTTTTATTAAGTTATTTATAATCTTTCTAAGTATATTTCTTCTATTTAATTTTAATTTTTTCTTATTAGACTTATACTTTATAAATTCTTTTAATACTTTAGATAATTTGAAAAAATATCTTTCTAAAATTAATATCTCTTAGATTTTAGTTAGAGATTTTAACAGAAGTCCAAACTTTTTTGATAATAATTTTAATACTATTATTATCTTAAATTTTTTTAGAAGTTATGATATTTTAATTATCATATTATTATATGAGAAAGGTATTTTTTAAATATTGCTTTTAAATTTACTTTCAGAATCTTTTTCTAATTTATCTTCTTTAGAACTTGTTTTATTAAATATAGAATTCTCTTTATTATCATGAATAAATTTTATTGATATCTTTTCTTTCTAATTATTATATTTAAAAGTTAAAAGTTCTTTTCTAATATTAATATTAATTTTAATCTTATTTAAATTTCTATAATTATTAAATATATTTTAACTTTAGTGATATCTACTTTAATTAAAATTATGATTTTATTAATATTTAAAAGTAGATTATTAATAGCTTCAAGAAATTATTTAGATACTTTATTTATATTAAATATAAATATATTTAAACTGTATTATATTTTCAATCTCTTGTCTTTAATAAAATTATATATAATAATATATTTAGAGATATCAGTATTAATAATTAAATTAATTATATTCTTTTTAACTTTAATTTTATATTAGATAAATATAATTTTGAGTTTTTATCTAAGTATTACTCTTCTTTTTCTTTTAGATTTGAATACTATAACTTAATATATTTCTTTTAATAACTGAGTTTTTTATAAAAACAAGATCTAGATTAATTAAGCAACTATAATATTAGCTTTTTATTAAGCCAAATTCTCTAGAATATTATAGAATTTAGTCATGATAATGAGTATAGATAAAGTAATTTTACTTTTTTTTGAATAGTTTTCTTGTTAAGTTCTTTCTTAAATATTTTAGATAATCTAGTATTATTCATATCTTGATCAAGAATAATATCAAAAATATTTTCTTGTTTTTCTTCTTCATTATCATTTGATTCTTTATTTTTTTTTAACAGCTTTCTTTTAGAATTAATTTACAGATCTGGTTTTATAAGATATAGTTCTTGAATTTTGAGTCTTCTTATTAATAATCAAGTATTTATATATATATCAAGTAGTGAATTTATATTATCTAACAGTTAATATTTAAATACTATTAGTAAGAGCTTGAATTTGAATTAATAATGCAGTTTGACTATTATTTATATTTTGATTATTTTTAGAATTTGTCTGATTTGATAATATATTATTTTGTAATTAATTATTTCTATTTATTTTCTAATAATTATTTTTAAAGTTATTTTAATTATTTTATATAATTACAATATAATTGAAGATAGTTAGGACAGATATAACTTGACTCATCACAATTATAATAGGTAGAAATTAATTTAGAATTTTAATTATTAAACTGATAATTAGAGTTATTTCTATTGTAATTTGATCTTTTGCTAGTTTTAATACTTTTTATTTATTAGTTAAGATCTTGAAGTATTATCAAAATGATATTTAATATTAAGTTATTTTAAATTTAAAATATCTATGAATTAGAATATTTATATTAGCTTTTTCTATATTCTTAGTGACTTGAACCATATTTAAAAAAGTTCTATTAGCAAAAATCTGTATATATTTTCTAGTTTTTGATTTGAGTTCTTTTCTATAAGTTTAGATTTTGTATTTTTTTAAATATTTATTATTAGGATTTATTTTACAAAGTAGATTGATAAATTTATTTATATATTTATTTACAATAACAATTTATTATAAGATTTTAATTTCATCTTGCTATTGATTAATTCTTTTTCTAATCCAAAAATGAATAGCAAATTGATAATAGAAGCTATGTGACTAGTTATTATTATTATTTTATATAATTAGTTAAGTATTATTATCTTTACTTTTTTTATTATACTACAAGATATTAGTATCTTTTAAGTATTCTTTAACCAGTTATACTTTTCTAATAGCTGTAATTTCATTAGCTTAAGTGATAATATTAAAATTTTTAAGCTATTTAATTAGATCTTAATCATTTTCTTTATATTTTCTAATAGAAATAATAATTTTTTTTATAGATCAAGCATTTTAATCAGCTATCTGATTGGTAAAAACTTTAATAGCTATAATTAAATTATTCAAATTATTATTATTATTTAGAGCTATTTGATTATTTTCTTCTTTAATATCTTGATTATTTTTATTTGAGTTAGTATAAGTATTATTTTCTTCTTCTAACTTTAAATAATTACTATTTTCTTCTGATTTACTATTTACTATTACTTATATTAGAGAAATAGATATATTTTTTAAATTTTTAGTTTCAAAATAATATTTATCAATATTACTATTACTAAAAAAATATTCTTGTTTAAGTTTATAAAATAAAGTTTTTAATCTGGATTTATCAAAAATATTAAAATTGATAATACTTTTTTCTTAAACTTCCAGATAATTATTGAATCACTTGAAATACCTATTGGATCAGTTAATATAATTATAAACTTAGATCTTAACTGGTTAAATATTTTTATTATTACTTCATTAAAAGATGAATTTAAAGTTAATATTAAGAAGAAAGATATTAAAGAAGAATTAGAATTTGTAAATTTTGATAGTTTAATAATCTCTAAAGAAAAATCTGAATTACCTATTCTTATATCTAAAGATATTAAATCTATTCTAAAAAAAAGATTAGTTCACTTAACTTAAAAAAGTTATATTATCAATTTATAATAATTTAATAGATAATAATCAAATGATGATTCAATATTACAAACTTGAATATATACTTTTGGTTCAATTACAGAAATATTTAAAAGAAATATCAGAAATCAAAAAGAATATTAAAAATACTCTTGAAAGATATATATATGATAGATCATATAATATTGCTCATAAGATTTTTTTTTATTTATAATTCTGAAAAAGAAGTATTTAATAATAGATTTGAGTTTATGCTAATTAAGTTATATTACTTAAATAAGAAGAAACTATTAAAGATTATTAATTGATTTTTACAAAAGCAAAAATTTTCTAAAGAAGAATTATATATTATCATAGTGATATAAAATTTCTTAATTCTCTAATCTTTTCTTGATTATGCAAAATTATATTTTCTTATAATTTTTATTTATTTTATAAATATTCCTATTTTTATA
>CAJVPS010003207.1:0-10656 GCA_910591765.1 Ambispora leptoticha
TATATGATAGTATCTCTGAAAGATGCTTATTAATGAATAAATAAAGAAATAAATGATTATAAATAAAATATATAAATCAAATAATATACTAGTTAAATTAGTAAAACAAGAGAAAAGAGAAATTCTACTAAGAAACTATTTATAGCTAAAATAATTCAGATATACTGTGTAACTTTTCTTGGCAAGATCTGATAATTGTGGTACAGTAGATCATGTGTGGTGCAGTAACAATCTGTAAAATAAAAGATAAATATAATCTAATTATTAATAACTACTCTAATTTTGTTACAATACACTCTCTCTTAAGAATCAATGTTCTTATTGACATTTTGATTCAAAAGATTTCACGAGTTCTATAGAATTGCAAAGATTTTCCAAAGATTCCTAGGTAGAATTATAAAGAGGGTAATCTAACCATTTAACTAAGTATTAAGATTTATTTCAAATAATTCTTTTATCCAAGATTGCTTCAACTTCATATTCTTCTTTATTAGTTTCAGATATAATGATTGGTTGTGGTGGTATTGGACAAATGAAATCTTCATTATCATTAGGATTGTATAACTTTAACAGTAAAATATGAAAGACAGGGTGGATTTTCATATATGATGGTAAATCTAATTTATATGTGACAGATGAGATTACTTCAAGAATAGAGAAGAGACCAATATATTTAGGTGTAAGCTTTTTACTAGGATGTTATTTATCCACAAGATCAATGATATTGCAAGTTAAAAGTAAGACTTGATCTCCAATTTTAAATTCTTGAAAATGATAATGTTGATTAGCATATTTAGATTGATGATCCTATGCTTCCATTAATAAATCTTTAGCATCTTTAATGATATTATTTCAATATTGAATGAATTCATTAGCAGCAGTGACTTTATTATCTGTGATAAGTGTTGTAGATGTAATTAGATATTAACCACAATCTAACTCAAAAGGTGTATGTCCAGAAGAAGCTTGAATTGAATTATTATATGCAAATTCAGCAGCTGCAAGATATTCATCCCAGCAATCTTGATTATAGATGGAATAGATTCTTAACATTTCTTCTAGTGTATGATTTATTCTCTCAGTTTGACCATCAGTTTGTGGGTGAAATGCAGTTGACATAGCCAATTTAGTTCTAATTTGTTTAAATAGTGATTTCCAAAATTGACTAGTAAATTTGGCATCATGATCTGAAATTATTACATGAGATAGTCCATGTAATTTAAATATGTTGTTGAAGAATAATTTAGCAACTTCAGGTGCAGTAATAGTAGTATGAGTAAGAATGAAGTGTGCTTGTTTAGTAAGATGATTGACAATAACTAGAATTGCATTATATCCTTGATGAGTTGTAGGTAATTGCATGATAAAATCTAAAGTAATTTGTTTCCAGCGTTGTTTAGGTATTTTTAATGGTTGTAGAAGTCCTAAGGATGATTGATTACTAGATTTATTTCATTGGCATTCTTCACAACTGAAGATATATTTACGAATATCTTTAAATATTTTTGGCTAATAGTAAAATCTTTATATTAACTCATAAGTTTTATTAATTCCTAGATGACCAGAGATAAGAATGTCATGATATTCCTTCAAAATTTGAGTTCTCAGAGTTTTATCCTTGAAAATAGTGAGATGATTTGTATTTTTTAAATAAAGCTTATTATCTTTCAGATCAACATGTCTTTGAGATAATTACTTTGGTGTAGATGATTTAGGATATTGTAAGGCTATCCAAATTTCTTTGAAATATTTATCATTTTCATATCCTTGTTGTAACTTTTTATCATCAATAAGTTGTGCAGAAATTATGGTGATATTATTTGCTTGGGGTGGATGTGACAAAGGATCAGCAACTATATTTTCTTTTTCTGATTTATACTTAACAATAAAATTATTAGCTTGTAAGGTTTCCAGCCAGTAAGCTTGTCATTTAGAAAGATTATATTATATTTTGATATACTCAAGAGATGCATGATCAGTGATAACAGTAAATTGTTATCCTTCCAAGTAAGATTTTCAGAGACGAATAGCATGTACAATAGTGAGAAGTTCCTTTTTATGTATAGGATAATTTTGCTCAGCTGCAGATAATTTACGTGATTCATAGGCAATAGGTTGATCTCCTTTTTCATGATTTTAACTAAGTATGGCTCCTATAGCAAACTCAGATATATTAATTATAATTGTGAAAGGCAGTTTAGGATCCAGTAAGATTAAGATAGGTGCAGTAATTAAATGCTATTTTAAATTATCAAATACTTTTTGTTCAAGCTCATTTCAGATATATTCTTGATCTTTATGAAGTAAGGTTGTAAGTAGTGAGACGATTGCAGAGAATTCTTTTATAAATTTCTGATAATAACTAACAAGATCTAAGAATGACTGAAGTTTAGAGATATTAGTTGGTTGAGACCAGTCACAAATAATAGTAATTTTGCGTTAATCAACTGATATTTCTTGACCTGAGATAAAATGACCTAAGTATTCAACATATTGTTTAATGAGTTCACATTTCTTTAATTTGGTATAGAATTTATATTTATGAAGTTTAGAAAGAACAATGTGAAGATGTTGAAGATATTTTTTCTTAGTGTTACTAAATACAAGAATGTCATCAAGATAAATAATAACAAATTTATCCAGATAGTCATGGAAAATATTGTTCATAAGAGTTATGAAAGTTATGAATGTATTAGTAAGACCAAAGGGAAGTATAAAAAATTCATAATGATCATATCTTGTTTTGAATGTTATTTTATGAATATCTTCTTTTTTATTTCTAATTTGATAATATCCAGAGTAGAGATCCAATTTAGAAAAGTATTGTGCTCTAGCAAGACGATCCATAAGTTCATCAATACGAGGTAAAGGATACCAATTTTTAATTATAATTTTATTCAAGATATGATAATCTACACAAAGATGAAGAGTTTCTTCCTTCTTATGTACAAATAAGACAGATACTCTAAATGGTAAAAGACTAGGATGAATAAAATCTTTGCTAAGTAAATCAGATAGTTATTTCTTTAATTCATCTATCTCAACATATAACAAGTGATAGGTGAGATGAGAAGATGGTTCAGAGCCAGGTATCAAATCAATAGCATGATCTATAGCACATTTTGGTGGTAGTTTATTAGGCAAGAAGTTAGAAAAGATATCAGCAAATTCTTTAATTAATTGAGTAACTTCACGAGAAGTTGATACTTCTTGATGTGTTTCTTTTATGGCAGCACAAATTACAAATAACTCAGCATTAGGTAGAAGTTCAGCAAATTATTGACAAGATACATAAAAAGAGTTGCAACTAGATGTAAGTTTATCTTTGCTAGCATTAATCTTAATTACTTTGTTACCATAGTGAAATGTCATGGAATTATTATGCCAATCAATAGTGAGATTAGCATGATAAAGCCAGGGTTTACCAAGTATAAGATCATAGTATTGAATATTAAGAACTTGAGCATTGATATTAGAGATGTGATATATATCTAGTTTTAATTTCTTGATTATCACAGATGAGTTAACTTCCTTTTTACAACCATCAGTAAGTTCCACAGTAATAGGATTCATGGTATATATTTGTAGTTGATTATTCTTAACATATGCTTTATCAATAAAGTTTTGTGATGCTCCACTATCAAGCAAAATTCAGGCAGACTTTTCATTCACATAATCATTAAATTTCAAAAGTTTCTCACAATTATCTTCCAGATAAGCAAATTTGATGTTATTATTATATTGTGTAGTAGTTGTTGTAATATTATATTATTAATCTTAGCTTTTTCTTTTGAGCAATAATCCTTGGCAAAATGACCTGGTTTGTCATAATTATAATAATTACGACTATTATTACTTCTATTATGATTATTACTATTATTATTATTATTATTATAATTTGATTGATAAGAGTTTTTAGCACGATCTAGCTCCATGGATATAAGGCCAGTGTTATTATAATTATTATTAGAAGAAAAGTTTTGATTTCTCCTATATTTCTGATTTCGATTGCTAGTACTTCCTTTTAAAGGATGACCAATACCAAATATAACTGTGTTATAATGAATTGCAAGTTTTCAGGCATTATCAAAAGTTTCTGGTACTTGGTATGCTACTTCCATCTTTGTTGCAGGCTTAAGTCCATTAATGAAATGTGCAACTTGATCTAATTCTCCCATTCCTTCAATTTATCCTATGATATTTCTGAATTTAGCACCATATTCTTGTACAATATCAGTTTGATGAAGTTGATGAAGTTGATAACAAAGATATTGTTGGTAGTTAGGTGGTTGGAATGCATTACGAACCTTGATAAGAAAAGTTTCCTAATTTTCAAAGGTAGGATTTTCTCTAGCAGCACATACTTTATTTAAATATCAGTGAAGGATGGTATCTTCAAGACCAGTTCCAGCATATAGGATACATATTTGTTCATCTGTAATTTCTTGGGTGTGTAATACTCCAGTTACTTGTAGAATTCAAATATTAATATTCTCATGTGGTTCTCCTTTGTTATTGGAATCTTGAGAGGTATTCTTGGTACAGAAGAGTTATGACTTGATTGATCATCACCATCAGTATCATTATTACCATTATTATTATTAAGAGTAGTAGTAAGTTATTGCTGTTGTTGAACAAGATTAGTAAGACCAGCAAGAAGTTATTGGAATTGATCACTTGAGAGACTAGGACCAGACATTATATATATATATATATATATGTAAAAGTATATATATAAATATAGGTAGAGGATAGGACTATGTATATGATATATAAATAAGGGTAGATTTGTATATGATAGGTAGGTGTGTATATGTGTGTATAGTATTAATCTTTTCCACTACTATCAAAGTTATAATCTTCTAGTTATGTAGTATAATATATCTAAATAATTTACAAAGAAAAGTTGGGATATAGTATTATATCAGGAAAATTCATACAGAAGATTCAAGATATAGATGATGTAATTTGAAATAGAGTTCACACAGAAAACTAAATTAAAAGCAGACAAGAGATTATGTTTAAAACTTATTCTTTATTTTGATGTATTGGTACTTAAAATTACAGAACAGAAACAGTATCTTTAAATAATAAAATAATGTTACATAAAATTAATAATAAGATAAATAAATTAATAATAGAAAATACTTATATGGTAGTACCTCTGGAAGATGCTTATTAATGAATAAATAAAGAAATAAATGATTATAAATAAAATATATAAATCAAGTAATACACTAGCTAAATTAGTAGAACAAGAGAAAAGAGAAATTCTATTAAGAAACTATCTATAGCTAAAATAACTCAGATATATCGTGTGACTTTTCTTGGCAAGATCTGGTGATTGTGGCATAGTAGATCACGTGTGGTACAGTAATAATCTGCAAAATAAAAGATAAATATAATCTAATTATTAATAACTACTCTAATTTTATTACAGTTGCATAGTTATCAGCTTTATATTTATTAAGATACTAATGTAATATTATATTAGTAAAGAAGATTACTGTATATTATACTTGGATCTTTTTATTTATAATTTCTTGGATCAGAAATATAGTTTTAGCTTGCAATATCCAAATAAATATATTTTTATTTGATTTTTCTAAGTAAGTAAATAATTTAACTAAAAGATAAGGTGAAAACTTAGAATCAGAAGGATCATCTTCTTTTATTATCTTGATTAATTAAGTCATACTTTATATAAATTATATGAATTGTTTTGTATTTAACTTTACTAAAATTTTAATAAATAAAAATTAGGATATGTATATATATAAAGTATATGATATGTAATATATAAGATATTAGAGAGTAATATTTGTAATAATCATATCTGTTACTATCAAATTATAAGATTATTTTGTTAATAATTATTAAACAAAATAAAATATGATATGAATAGTTTTAATTTTATAACTTATAATTATTTTTATTATTTAAAAATATTCAGATCTAAAGTTAATTTACAGAATAGAGAGATCTTATTTATAAGAAATAAAATGAATACAAAATACAAATAAATTAATATAAATTTCTAATTTAAATTATATATAAATTAAATAGAATTAATTACTTAATTTGCATTTCCAAAGGACAACTAATCATAATCTAATAAATAATAATATGATAAATAATTATAAATAATAATATAAATAATAATAAATAAGAATAAATAAAATTATAAAGAAATATTAATAATAAATATAATTAAAAATATTAATAATTTAAATTAATAATTGTAATACATATAGTAATTATCTGCATAATAATGTGCTAAATCTAATATATTAAATGTATAATAATCATCTGTATATCCAGTATGAAATTAATCTTCTTAAAAATATAATATAAAGCTAATCTGTAATACAGATAGCACAAAATGAAGATCTAAATTAAAAGAATTTAAAAGAAAGATAATTCAATTAAAATTATTCTAATTAAATAACTTAAAGACTTTAATATTATTATTAAAGCTAATAAAATAATGACTATCAAAAAAGTATAACTTGTTAGAAAATACCTGAAAGATACTACTATTCTATAATATAATGAAGTAATAAAAATAATATAATCTAATTAATAAACTGAAATAATAATAATAATTAGTTATATAATTTTTATTATCAATTCATTACTTACTTTTATACTAGAAAAAGAATTAATTAATAGCAAGATAAAATTAAAATCTTGTAATAAATTAGTACTGTAAATAAATATATTAATAAATTTATTAATTTACTTAATAAAGTAAATTCTGATAATGCATATCTGAAAAATTATAAAATCAGAATATATAAATATGATCTCAAATCAAAAATCAAAAATAAATACAATATCTATTAGTAAAACTTTTCTAAATATAGTATAAGTTATTAAGAATATAAAAAAACTAATATAAATATTTCAATTTATAATTATTATCAATCTCAGATTCAGAATAATTTAATACTGAATGCTATATTAACAGTAATTCAAAAACTTAATTAACAAATAGAAAGTATTAAAACTAATAAAAGATCAAACTATAATAAAAATAACTTTGATTATTAGTTTAATAATTAAAATGCTAAATAAATTTTTATCTATTATAATTATGATGAGCCAGATTATATTTGCTTAAATTATTCTTAGCTATAATCATATAAAAATAATTAAAATAACTTTGAAAATAATTATTAGAGAATAAATAAAAATAATTAGTAACAAAATAATATACTATCAAATTAGTCAAATTTCAAAAATAATCAAAATATAAATAATATTCAAATAATATTATTAGTTTAAATACAAGCTCTTACTGATAGTATTCAGATATTAATAATTAAACCAGATAATATAAATTCATTACTTGAAATATATGAATACTTGATTATTGATAGAAAGACTAGAATTTAAAAATTATTTCTTATAAAATCTGACCCATAGATTGATTTCAGAAAGAAGCTGTTGAAGATAATAAGAAACTAAATATTAATAAAGAAGAAAAACAAGAAGATACTCCTAAAATTATTCTTAATTAAGATATAAATAATACTAGATCATCTAAAATACTTGATAAAAAACTTAGTAAGATAACTATTTGCAAAAAGAAAAGTAAAATTGCTTTATTTATACTTACTATTATAGCTGATTCCTATAATATTCCAGAAGATTTGACTTAATAAAAAGTAAATATAATTATTATTTAATTAATTTTAATTTTCTTTTTTTAAAGAATTCAACTATTTAAAAAAATATACTAAGTTATAATATTCAAATCTAAAAGAAAAAGAAGTATAATACTTGAATAAAAACTCAAAACTACATCTATCTGATATGAAGTCAAAGTTAGAAAGAATATAATAGATTTAATTATTGATACTGATATCTTGAGATGTATCACTATATAACTTTATCAAAGATTTAGAATTAAAAATCTAATATAATTTAAATATATCTATATCTGATATAAATAGAATATCAAAATAATCTTTGAAAGTTATTGATAATTTACTTTTAAATATTAATAGAATTGTAATTTTAACTGAAATAGATATTACCAAAGTTAAAATATATTCAGTAATTATAGAAATAAACTTTTTGAATAAAATCAAGATCAATATTAATATCAGAAAAGAATTTTTCACTTTTGAATATAATGATCAGAAAGAAATAATACCAATTAAATTTATCTATAATAATAAAGAAAAATCTATATTTGATAAATATTACAAGATATTTAAAGTTCCAGAAATTTCTTATTAAAGTGAGTAACTAAGTATACAATTAATGTATTTGTTAATTAAATCATTTACCAATTTATTTTAACAGGTCAATAGATATCATAATATGATAAATAAAGAAGCAAAACTTTATTATCTTACTAATTTATAAATTAAAGATCACTATCAATATATTGAATGTGAAGAATACCGCTAGATTACATAAAGTAATATCGAATGAAAGAATTATCATTCTTTATTACCACCACATTCCAAGAACTTCCTTTATGATATTATTTTAACCAATTTATAATTAACAATAATATAAATAGCTAGAATAAATTACAATAATATAGAATAAATCAATTAATATATCAATTATTATAAATATTTGTATAATATTTTGCAATATATATTTTAATAGTAATTTTAATAATTCTGTAATTTCTGCATTATTCATCCTCTAAAAGATTATTATAAGTATTTTAATAGTTCTACATTAATAATTCCTCTAATGTTCCATATCACTAGGAATGCTAGTTGCCTGCAATGGATATCTATATACAGAAACCTATAAGAAACTATTAGAGTTTTGGTCATTCTACCTAAAGGTTTCTGACTTTAAAACTTATAAAGGAAATCAGTGTACTTAATGGAGAGGAATAAAAAACTACTAGCAAACCCGACATCTACTAATGGTATATTACTAGTGAATCACTAGTAAACCACCCTATTTCTACAAGTACTTGCTTTTCTTGTCCAATAATCCATTCATACAATTTTTTTCTGCTTCTGATAGAAGGGTTTTCGACCTGCACCAAGTCATTTGTTGTTTTGATTTATTTCGGTCCAATTTATACTTGTCTTTATTCAGCTTCCAACCATACTAGCATTAAGTTTAAAATGACTTGCTGCTTATTTCTTCCTACTTGTTCACATAATCAAACAATTTCTTTTTTTCTGTTTGATAGTGTAAGCATTACGCTTACATTTAGCATTAACTTTTGGCATTTTATGAGGATGTCTATAATCAGATGCGTGGTAAAAATTTCAAAACTAATAGAGGTGCTTATTTTTGGGAGCTTTATAATGAAAATGAATAAAAAATTATTTCAATTGAAATACTTCATAATCCACAATGTTAAAATTTTTATGTTCAGTAGAGCTCAGCAAATCATGATTGTAGGAGGATTTCTTACAGGAATTATTAAAAAAAACCACACAGAATTAAGTCAGAATCTCCAAAATCAGGTCCAAGGCGTGCATGGCATCCTACACTCCGTCTTTGATGTTGATATTTGCTTAGAAATCCATTCGTAGCTTGAATGACAACAGAATTAAATTTATATAGAAAACTATTTAATGATGAGTAGTTTTTGTCAAGTGAATTCCATTGAACGGATTATAACCACCTATAATCTTTCCTCATCATTTATGAGGATAACAACAACAGCTAGACCTTTATTATCACATAAGCGATGAAAATTGGTATTCCTAAATCCATCACAACTACCATGTAATAGCAACTTCAATTCGATTGATTTGTTCTCTGAGTACCATCTATTTCTTTAATCCGATCAATTATTTTATGGAACTGATCTTTTGTTTCGAACTGATCTTTTGTTTCGAACTGGATATAAGGCAACTTTATGTTCCTCACTTCCTGGCACCAAATAATGATGCAATAAATCTTTATAAAGTGTCACCGGTAAAATCTTAGCATAGGGCATAACTTTGTTATAAAAATCAACCGAATTGATGTGGAAGAAACGAATCAATGGTAACCAATTTTTTGAGCGTAGATTTGAGTTTCTTAAATTCGTCATGTGTCTATTTTTCAAATGGAATTGTCAGATCAATTTCGTTAGCATCTGCAGCCTGAGAGATTCCCCATTCAAGCACCTTTCCCAAATTTCAATTTCTTTTAAATTTAGATCATCACGTTTAAGTAAACAAACTAAAGCTGATTCATGCAATTTGGTAAAATCGGTTGACTGAAAATAACAGCTGGATTTCGACATGTGATGTCGTCTGCAAAATTTGGAGGTTTGGTAAAAGAGTTATGCTCGAATGCAATTTGATTGATTAAGACGAAACTCTGTCAAAGATTTCGAGAAGTTCAATTTGGATATATTCAATCAGATCCTCAAGAATTAACTCATCGTCTGCAACTAATAAATCTAAAAGTGTCAAAACTCCATGAACTTGTAAATCGATTTTTCCGCTGTAAATATATTTATTGAAAAGCTTAATCATAAGTATTTCATTGATTTTATTTAATAATATAATATATTATTTTTTATAATGAAATTACCTTAACAGTATTACAAAAACTTGCGGTTCGATATTCGGTTCTCGTTTCACCCAAGCACCAGAAAGCGCAGTAGCAAAATATTGCGACTGCACCGCTAAAATTGCTGAGTGAGCTGAAAAAGTACGTTGAGAATTCTGG
>CAJVPS010003208.1:0-10656 GCA_910591765.1 Ambispora leptoticha
CACAGGTTGATTCAGAATCCCAGATCAACCTAGGTTGATTCGAAATCAACACAGATTCCATTCCAACTTATGACATAATTAAGAATTTAAGATAGTTAGTTAGCTAGATTATTTATTAAAAATCTAAAAAATTAATTAATACTTTATATATATTTTTTTTATAATCATCTTTATTATATTATTACTGAAGTAATATAAAATTTCTTAATTTCTTAATCTTTTCTTGATTATACAAAATTATATATTTCTATAATTTTTATTTATTTTATAAATATTTCTATTTTCATATTATATATCTATTTTTATTACTATATTTATTATCATATTTCTATTTTTAAATCTTATATTTTATTTATATTCAAGATCTATATTTTTGTAATATAATATTTATATATATAGTAGAATAATATAGTGAAAAATCATTTTTAATTTTGGTAGAACAGTTATATTTAGATATTAATTACAAATATTCTTTGATATTCTTTGATATTCTTTCATATTCTTTAATATTCTTTCATATCTTTCCACATCTTTTAATATCTTTTCATATCTTTTCATGTCTTTTTACATCTTTTAATATTCTTTCACATTTTTTAATATTCTTCAACATTCTTTTAATATACTTTAACATATATATTTCTAATTATTTATATTATAATACTTTAATTATAACATATATATTAAATAATATTAGTTAGTAATACTACAATAATTTATATATTTGAAAAATATATAAAAGATCCTGCTATTTCAGCTTAAAATAAATAGTTTTGAATGGAATTATTTGAAAAATATAATTAAAAAGCTTATTATCATAATAATAATAATTTTTTTAAAAGATTCCTTTTTTAATTATACTAGTATCCTTTCTTTCACTCAGTTTTATTTCTTTGATCATACAAAAATAATTTTGACTTTTGAATTATAATATTATATTGATTTTTAATCTTTAATATTATTTTGAAAATAGAAGATCTCTATTATAAATAAGCTATATTCTTTTTATTTTATTTATTTTTGAGAATAGAAGATATCTATTATAAATAAGTCATATTTTTTTATTTAGTTATTTAGTTTTCATACTTTAGTTTTTATCTTTTTTTTTTAGTTATAGTCTTCTTTAATTAATAATAGCTTTATTATTTAATCATTTAAATCTTGAATTATATTAATTATTAGTAACTTTACTAATTTATCTTTATAATTTTCTTGATTTATTTATTTATTTTATCCTTTTTAAAGATAATATTCATAAATATTGATACAGATCTTAGAAATTTTTATTATTATTAAAAGTATAGTCTAATTTCTCTCTCTTTATTCTTTAATTATTTTAGTCTTTTCCAATCTTATATTATTAAGATGAATTCAAGTAAAAACTCACTTACTAATTTGCTATAGCATATTTTTGATATCTCTTCTGTAGAAATAAATCTTTTAAAGATTTCTTTATTATTCAAATTCTTTTTATATTTCTTTTGATATTTTTTTTTCTTTTATTTATAATTGATAAATATTTGTATCTTGAGTTTTCATGATTATTTATTATTTATTTATTAAACTATCTATTAATTATTATTTTAAAATATATCAAATTTCTATTATTCTATTAAAATACTCTTATAATACTTTTACTTCTATTGTCATTCTCTTCAATCAGATTTTTCTTTATAATTTTAAATATTTCATTTGCTTATAGAAAGTATTATTATTGTAATAATATAAATTTCTTTAATTTCATAATTTTTTGAACTTGAATTTTTTGATTAATTAATTGATTTTTAGAAGACATATAATTTTGAATAATATAATTAATATATCAATTATGAATTCAATCATAATTTAGTAATATTTTTGCAATATTCTTGTAATATTTTTGTAATACTTCAAGATTATTAATGAATAATTAGCTCTGAAATTAATAATAATTCACAAATAGTTTAATAATAGTTTAGAAATACTTTAGAAATGATTTATTAACAAATTTAATTTATTTTTCTCATTTTTCTTTTCTTTTTAGAATATATATCTTATCTTTTCATTTTATTTTATTATTTATATTATTTTAT
The DNA here is from genome assembly GCA_910591765.1 of Ambispora leptoticha. Lineage (NCBI taxonomy): Eukaryota > Fungi > Glomeromycota > Glomeromycetes > Archaeosporales > Ambisporaceae > Ambispora > Ambispora leptoticha. The sequence continues at coordinate 2,070 of CAJVPS010003208.1, forward strand.
AACTTACTATATATATTTTATCTCTTTATTTTACTTGTTTATTTATTAATCTTTTATCTTAAAGTTTGTAATTATAATTTAGAGTAGCTAATGAGTTTAGATAGAAACTTGTAAAATCTCAAAAATATATAAATTTCTCTGCTCTGAGATCTAAAATAAATATACTTGAATAATAATAATTTAATTCTCCTTTGAAAATACTTAAATTATACTTATCTTGTAATTTTTCTTTGATTTTTGTTTTGATATCTTGCTTTTATTTACTTTTTTATTGTAATAGATTATATTCTGATTATTTACAAGTTTTTCTTGTCTGAAAAACTTAGATATAGATATGCTTCACTTAAAATAAGTTAAGTATATTTAATTTAGAAGATTCTTATAAGCTTTCCTATATATAAAAGCTTAGTTTAGCATTTATTGCTTTAGTTTGATATTTGTTATCTTAGAATTAGTATTTATTACTTCTGTTTTTATATTTATTACATTTGGTATTTGTTATCTTAATTATAAGTATTTATTGTTTTAGTTTTTGATACTTATCCTTAGTTTAGTATTCATAATCACAATTTTATTTTTATTTATTTTATTTTTGTCTTGTATTGATATAATATTTATAAGTATTAGCACTAAAAAATCTTTAGAATAATTATAATTCTCTTTATCTTTATAAATAATTCAGTCTTCATCCTCAAAACTTATTATAAATTATATTTATAATAAAATCTATCTTTCAGAGTATAGTTTATAATATTTGATATTCTCTCTGTGAATCTCTTTCATTTAGAGATTCTATTCAACTTGTTTTTATTATTTTTTTTATTTTATATTTTTAAGAATTAGTTACCCTTAGAATATATTACCTAAATAATCATATAGTTTATGAGTATATATTACTCTTTTATTAGACTCCTAATTGATCTATATCTCAGTGAATATAATAGAAAAAATTCTTGGAAATTCTTATCTCATATTAAATTATACAACTATTACTCTTATTATTTTTTTGCAAATAAAAATTCAGACAGAAAATTTGTAAATTTTCTTATCTGAACTCAAGACTATCATGTGATCTCTTATAAGAGACTTTTATAGGAATATTTTGATAATATAATATAACAAAATCTTATATCAAACCAACTTCAAAGAGAAATTATCAAGTTACTCAATATCTTTATATTTGAAACTAAAATTACAGTTGAATAACAGATCTATCTAATTAATAATATTCTTCTTGTTCTTAAAGAGATAGATAATTTTGAAATTCTCTCTATCAATCAGCTAGTAGAATTAGAATACAAAATAAATAATTCAGAAGATCTAGAAGAATTAATAGTTATAATTAAATAAATTCAATCTCAAAAGACTCAATCAAAAAAAGAAATTATTATGTCAAACAGAATAGATAATCTTATTCAAGCTCTTGGAAAATTAACTCAATCTATAAAAATATAAAGAATAGAAAAGATTCTTATTTTAATTTATAAATTTAAGAGTAGTAATCAAGATTTTGTTGAATAGTTACATAACTTTGAAATAGTTACAAAAGCTAATAGAATTACTAATAATAGAAAGATCAAGAATACCTAGAGAGATTAGCTACTGTCTAGTTTGATCAATAATCTATAAATAATGATCTTAAATTAAATAATTAGAAAAATAATGATCATAATGAATATGACTTTACTTGTCAATTTATTTTTAAATTCTATTTATCTTGTAAGATGCAATAATGACAAGATGAATTGGAATTTTTAAATCAGACTGGAATAGTAAAAGAATATATAAACTAATTTATGAAACTTGAAAGTAAAATAGACTCAGAACAGATCTATTTAGAAGAATATAAAATTCAAATTTTCAAGAAAGAGCTCAAATCCAAAATTTTATGCTAAAGATATCATGAAAAGCATAATTAAAACTGCAAAGAATATGAAAGAAGTTAATTTAAATCCACTCAAACAAACCTATTATCAGATATAAGCTCAACTAATTGATAAATAAAGTATTCTAGCTAAGATCTTGCAAGATCTACTAGTAGATTAAATCATATAGAATCTGATAGAAAATACAATAATCAGAATAATAATAATAATCAATAATAAAATCAGTCAAGAAACAGATTTACTATTATCTGCTATAATTATAAAAAAAAAGAACATGTTAGTAAAGTTTATTTAAATAACTTCCAATCTGTAAATCAATCATTCAATAATCAAAATACTTTATGAAATTGAAATAATTAAAATTAAAACAATAATAATAATAATATAATAAGCAAAATTAGAATATTCAAAATAATAATCAGCAATCTAATAATTCATAAAATCTGAATATTACTTCTTTTCTCATCTAAATTCAGAATTTAATAGCTATTTTGCAAATATTTGATAATGATCTATTTAGTAATTTATCTATCCAATCTAGTTTTTAATTACTAATAATCCATAATTATCTAGCTAAAGAAAGAAAAGAGCTAGAGTTATCAAAGACAAAGAAAAAAATAAAAAAGAAAATAAAGTCATCTAATCCTTACCTGAAGTATCAAAAGAAGACAAGACCAATTTGAAAAAGAAGAAATAAAAAAAGGAAGAGCTTATCTTTTAATCTTAGTAAAGAAAATAAAAATCTATGATATACTTGAAGATTTGAAGTTAACATTACTATTATCTAGCTTATTAAGATATTATCTAAGCAAAGAATTCAAATATCAAAAGAAATAAGAAAGAAATCACAGAGGAAACTCAAATGAAAAATAATATTTATCCAGAAAATCAAAACTATCTCAGTTTGATATGAAGTCAAAGTTAGAAAGACTCCTGTTGATTTAATTATAGATATTAAAGCATTAGGATATGTCATCAGTTATGAATTTCTTAAATAATTAGGAATAAAGATTTAACAAAAGTTAAATATCTTCATGCCTAACATTAATAGATATTCTAAATAACTATTAAAAGTAATTGATAACTTTTCTATCATTATTAATAAAATTGTAATTTTAGTAGAAGTAAATATTACTGAAGCTTAAACCTATAATCTTGTAGTAGGAATAGACTAATTAAATAAGATTAATACTAAAATTAATCTCAAGAAAAATATAATGATCTTTAACTGAAATGGAGAAGAAGAAAGAGTATCAATTAAATTTATTTATGAATAATGAAATACAGTATTAGAAGATAGTGATGATAATTCTAAAATATTCTTAAGTGAGACTTCTGATAATAAGTTTGAAATTGAAAATTAAAACCTAGAAGATTATAATTTTCTATGATGAATATTTGACAAATCATGAACTCAAATTCATATCTCAACCAGACAATTTAATAATATAGACTTTAAAAAGTTTCTTACATAACTATAAACTCAATTTCTAAAGTTAGAAATATTAAAATCTTTGAAGAAGAAATATAAGTCAAGGATATAACTCTCATTTGGAAAGAATACTTGAAATTAAAAAGAAGATTTCAGCAAACTCACTATCAAAATTCTTAATAAATTTTTGACTGGAGAGAATTTGTAGCTGAATGTTGGTATCATTACAAATTATTAACTCCTAAATATGAATGCTCTTAATATTTTGATAATTTAGTTATTTAAATTAATATTAAAATGAATATTCCAAACAATCTATCAGCAATTTTATTTTAAAATAAAACTAAAGACTGATAATTAGAAGTAGAATATACCAAAGAATTAGAAAAGATATTAATTACTAAAAAAATTCTTTTCTAGAAGTGAAGTTCTACAAAAATTGAAACTAAAAAAAAGAATAGTTAAATATTCATACTATAAATACTTTGTAAATAGTGAAATGATTTTAAAAGCTAGAGATAGAAATGAATCTGAAAAGTAATATTATACTGATTACTTTACTTAATAATAACTTAATTTATCTATCTGTAATTATTGTGAACTTTGAGATAAAGCTAGATACTTTTTTAAAGTAATCTGGAAATATAATAAAGTTAAATATTTTTGCAACTATATTAAGTAATATATATATGTATTTAATTATGATGGTTGATAAAAAAATAATAGTACTATTAGAAAATTGAGAAGTAATAATAATTTAATGAATATCTATTAATAGTATAATAAAATTAGAAAAATTGAGAAGTAATAATAATTTAATGAATATCTATCAATAGTGTAATGAAATTAGAAAAGTAATACTTATCTAATATATTACTAAGTATAATAAAGAAGAAAAGATATAATATATTACCTATAATAATTCTAAAAAAGCATTAGTCCAAGAAATCTTTCTGATTATTTATTAATAATTATCTTCCTCCCAAAGAAAATAATTGGCTTGATTGGAATATATTAATGTGAAACTCTGTAATAAATATTTGATTTCTTGTAATTCAGATACTTATAAAGATTATGTATAACCTGAACAGATTGAAGAACTACTAGAAGAAAAATATTCAGATCCAGAAAAAGAAGAAAAAGCTAAAGATAGTGATTATAATTCAATTGAAGAAATTTTAAATAAATATTATACAGCATTCATAGACTATAAAAATAAAGTAGAAGAGGAAGAAAAACTTAAAGAATAATTAACTAATTTAATAATTAAATTCTATAATAATAATAATAAAAAAAAATATTTAAATGAGCTCATAAATATGATGCAGATTTTGATCTTAGATATTTTAAAGATGAAGTAATCCTGGTTCAGTCTCATCAAATAATCTTTATTTGGCAATTGAAGTTTCTATAGAAATTATTTATTAATTAATATCTTGATTATTACTAGTCAAGAAAGAAATAGAAGTTAAAGAAGAAATTATTGATGCTAAATATACTGAAAATATTAAAGTTCTTTTGTATAATAATTTTAACAAATCTTATGAAATTTAATCTAATGAATAAATTATTTAAGCAATTTTTTATAACTTACTTTAATTAAAGAAATAACATCTGTAGATACTAGAGAAGAATTAAAAGAATTATCTTATGAAACTTAAGGATTTGGTTTAATAGGAAAGAATAAAATAGAAGTATACTTTCTAGATAAAGAAAAAATTATAAAAGTAATTAAACAAAGAGAATTAATACTTGAATAACAAGATACTTTACACAATCTATTATAATTATACAAAGATATTTTTGTATCAGATCTTAATAAACTTGAATAAATTAATATTATTTAATATTTAATTAATATTAGAAATGAAAAGTCTGTCTGTCAAAAGACTTACAGAGCAATTATATCTGATTAAGAATTTATTCATGATAAATTTTAATAAATGTTGGATACAGATATTATTCAAAAATTCAATAATCTCTAGATTTTATCTATTATAATAGTAAAGAAAAATAGCAAGAAATAATTTTATATTGACTACAGAAAACTCAATACACTTACTAAAAAAAATACCTACTTTTTATTATAAATTGATGAAATAATAGATAATTTTGGTGATACAAAATAATTTTTATCTATGGATCTTACTTCTGATTATTAATAAATTAAAATAAAACTATTCAGTATAAAAAAGATAGCATTTATTTCAAAAGAAGAATTATATGAATTTAAAGTTATATTTTTTGAACTTTATAATATACTAGCAACTTTTAACAAGCTATAAATAGTATGCTTGGAAATTATAATTAGAAATTTGTTATGATCTATATTAATAATATAAATGTATATTTAAAAACTTAGAAAGAATATCTGGAATATCTACAAAAAGTTTTTCAATAAATTAAAAAAGCTAGATTAAAACTCAACTTGAAAAAATATAACTTTATTCAAGATAAATTATTCTTCTTAAAATACATCATAACTCAAGATAAAATTTCACCTGATCTTTTAATTATTCAATGAAGTCAAGAGATTCTTATACTAATAAATATCAAGAAGCTTAGATTATTTTTAGAGCTAGCTGAATATTATAAGAAATTTGTCAAAGGATTCTTACAGATAGCAGTATTACTATTTAAACTTTTAAAGAATGATATCATTTTTATTCAAGAAAATATATTACAAACTTTAAAAGAAAAACTCACCTCTGCTTCAATTATAATCTATCTAGATTTTACTAAGAAATTCTATTTATATACTGATATCTCTAACTCTGAACTTGATATAGTATTATCTTAGAAAGATGATAAAATAAGAGAACAAGTTATAACCTATGCAAGTATTTCTCTCAAAATAGCAGAAAAGAATTATAGTATCATTAAAAAAGAAGCTCTAGTTATAGTCTGGACTATTAGATAATTTTAACATTATCTTCTTGAATCTCTTTTTGAAATTATTACTAATCATAATATATTTTAATAGCTATTAAATAAGTTAATCCTGAATCTCAAATCTCAAGATAAATAATAATTATAATAAAATATAATTTTATTATTACCTATAAAGCTGAAAAAATTAATCAAAATATAAATATACTCTCAAGAATATATTTACAAGAGTAAAATATCAAACTTACTTAATTAATTAACTAATTGAAATAATTTTTACTGAACAATTAATTAAATAATTTATCCAAATCTGATTAACTCAATACAATAAATTTAACAACATATTATAACTTAATAAAATATCTAGAAAATGAAAGTTATTCTGTAAGATATATTAAAGAATAACAAAAGAAAATTCATTAGCAATCAAAATACTTTTTAATAATTAATGAAATATTTTATAAAAAAAATAGAAGAAAAGAACTTATAATATCACTTTAAATACTGAAAGAAAATAAAATTAAAGTAGTAATAACTAGCATATATTCAGATTTACTTGCTGAATACTTTGGATTTGATGAAACTTATTAATAAATAGTTATTAGATATTGGTGAAATAAAATAGAAACAGATATAAAAAACTTTATTAAATCTTGTAAAACTTATCAAAGAACTAGTGAATAAATAATAAAATAACCTTTACATCCTATTAAAGCTAGATAATTCTTTGATAAAATTATAATTAATCTTGTTAACTCTTGTAAAATAATCAAGAAAAAAAATTGATATATTGCTATAGCAATAGATTCACTTACAAAATAATCTAAAGTAAAAGCAATTCCAAATAAAGAAGCTAGTATAATTGTTAAATTTATTTTTAAAGAAATAATTTATAAATATAAATATTTAAAAGAATTACAGTTTGATCAAGAAACTGAATTTATAACTCAAGTAATTAAAGAACTTATCACTTAATTTAGAATTAAATATAAGTTTTCATTATTTTATTATCTACAGACTAATAGAATAGTAGAATAATTTAATAGAACTTTATATGAAATACTTTAAAAATATTATATTGTATTAGATGAATAATAAGATATATATATATTATTAGTATTATTTATATATAGAACACTTTGAAATAATACTATCAAATATGAATTCTTTTTTTGATTTATAGAAGAGATACTTGATTATCTATTAATTTGAAATACTTATTACCAATAGCAGAAAATAAAAATAAAGAAAATGAAATATTAAATTGAATATTCTCTTTAATTTATCACTTACTAGATGATATTAATATAGTATAAAATCAAATTAAAAGATAGTAATAATAAATAAAAGAAAGATATAACTCAAAATTATAAAGAATTATGCAATTCAAAATTAGTTATAAAATTTTAGTATATAATATAAAGCAACATGTTACTCATAAAAATAAATTTCAGTCATAATAGAGTACAAAATAATTCTATATTTATGAAACTCTTAGCAATAGAACTTATAAGCTGAAAAATCAACATGATTAACTATTATATAAAACTTTTAATAGTATTTAACTGAAATATTATCATAATAGAAATGAATACTTTGAGTTAAAAATAATTATTAAATACATAAAAAATATCAATAATAAAAGAAGAAAATGAAGAATAGATTTTTAATCTCATAATATTTATTTATTTATTTCTTAATTTTATATAAATCTTATTTAGTAGTATATATATATGTATATACTAATCATTTATTAAAAAAATTTTCATTTTATAAAATTAGAACTTTTACTTTAATATTTTCTTTAAATTTTTATTAATTTTAATTATTTTAATACTCTTATTACTCAGTCTAATTTCTTATTAGTATTTAATTCTTTAAAAATAAATACTTTTTTAAATAACTTTGATTTTATTTAAAATATTTTAATCCTTTATTAATAATTAAAAGATAATAAATTTAATGAAACTTTATAAATTTATAAAGATCAATTAATACTTAAAGATAATAGTTAGAAAGTTATTCATAATCTTATTATTAAAAAATAATTCAACTCTAATATAACTTCAGAAAGATCTCAAGAATCTAAACCAATTATAGAAGAAACTTCAATTTTAACAAATAATTTACAGAATAGTATTAGAGTAAAATAATTTATAGATATTATCAATACTAAAATATCAAGAATAGCAATCACAGTCAATATTTCTTATCAATTTTGATTTGAACAAAGCTGAAAGATAAGAATTTAAATAATATTTAATAACCTATTTGAAAATTATAATAATTAATCTGATGAATTACAATTTATTAAATATTATTACTTTGAATAATTACTTAAAGAAATATCTAGATAATACCTATAGAAATTAATAGAATT
>CAJVPS010003209.1:0-10655 GCA_910591765.1 Ambispora leptoticha
AGAATAATTATCCAGAAGAATATAAGATTCAAATTTTTAAGAAAGAACTCAAACCTGAAATTTGAAAATGGGTTAATCTAAATACTAATAATACTATGAATAGTATTATTAAAACTGCTAAAAATATGAAAGAAGCTGATTCAAACCCACTCAAACAGATTTATCACTAAATCCAAGCTCAACCAACTAGTGAATGGAGTGCTCTTGCTAAGATTTTGCAAGATCTAATCAGTAGGTTAGATCATGTAAAATCTGATAGAAGGTATAATAATCAGAATAATAATAACAATTAATAATGAAATCAGTCAAGAGATCAATCTATTATTATCTATTATACTTATAGAGGAAAAGAGCATATTAGTAGATATTATCCAAATAACATTCAGTCTACAAATCAGCAGTCCAATAATCAAAATACTCCTCAAAACTGGAATAATCAAAATCAGAATAACAACAGTAACAATAATAATCAGCAGAATCAGAACACCAAAAATCATAATCAGCAATCTAATAATTCACAAAATCTGGATACTACTTCTCTTCTTACTCAAATTCAGAATTTAACAACTGCTTTACAAGTATCTGGTAATAGTCTATCTGATGATTCATTCACCCAATCTAGTTCCTCATTATTAGCAACTCATGATTATCTTACTGGAGAAAGAAAATATCAAAGAACTATCAAAGAAGAAGAAGAAAGTGAAAAAGAAAATGGAGTTACTCAGTCTTTACCCAAAGTACCTGAAGAAGACAAGACCAACTTGAAGAAAAAGAAAAGAAAGAAAGGAAGAGCACATCTTCTAATTCTAGTCAAATATGCAGAAATCTATAATATACTAGAAGATTTGGCATCATAAAAAGCCAATATCACTATTGTTCAGCTCATTAAAACTTTACCTAAACAAAGAATTCAGATATCAAAAGGAATGAGAAAGAAATTACAGAAGAAACTCAAATGAAAAACAATGTTCATCCAGAAGATCAAAACAATCTCAGTCTGATGTGAAGCTAAAGTTAGAAAGATTCCTGTAGACTTAATTGTGGATACTGAAGTATCAGGATATGTTATCAGCCATGAATTTCTCAAACAACTAGAAATGAAGATTTAACAAAAATCAAATATCTTCATGTCTGATATTAATAGATAATCCAAGCAACCATTAGAAGCTATTGATAACTTCTCTATCATCATTAATAGAATTATAATTCTAGTTGAAGTGGATATTACTGAAGTACGAACCTACAGTCTTGTAGTAGGAATGAACTGGTTAAACAAGATTAATTCTAAAATTAACCTAAAGAAAAATATAATGATCTTTAATTGAAATGGAGAAGAAGAAAGAGTGTCAATCAAATTTATCTATGAATAATGAAATACTATACCTAAAGATAGTGATGATAATACAGAAACATCCTTTAGTAAAACTTCTGATGATGAGTTTGAAATTGAAGATCAAAATCTAGAAGATTGTAATTTTTTATGATGAATATCTGACAAACTCTGGACTCAAATTTATACTTTACCCAGATAACTTAATGATATAGACTTTGAAAAAGTTTCTTACATGATCATAAACTTGATCCCTAAAGTTAGAAATGTCAAAATTTTTGAAGAAGAAATTCAAGTTAAGAATATCACTCTCATCTGGAAAGAATATTCAAAATTGAAAAGAAGATTTCAGCAAACTCACTATCAAAGTTCTTAATGGACTTTTGACTAGAGAGATCCTGCAGCTGAATGTTGGTGTCATCATAAATTATCAATATCCAAATATAAATATTCTTAATATTTTGATGATCTAGTTATCTGGATTAATGTTAAAATAAATACACCAAATAATCTATTAATAATTTTACCCCAGAATAAAACTAAAGACTAGTGGTTAGAAGTGAAACATACCTGAGAATCAGAGAAGATACCTATCACTGAAGAAAAATTCTTTTCTAAAAGTGAAGCCCAATGAAAATTGAAGCTGGAAGAAAGAATAGTTAAATATTCATATTGTAAATACTTTGTGGATAGTGAAATTATTTCAGAAGTAAGAGATGGAAATGAATCTGGAAAATAATTTTGTACTGATTGTTTTACTCAACAACAACTCAATTTATCTACCTGTGATTACTATGGACTTCAAGATAAAGCTAGACACTTTCTTGAAGTAACTTGAGGATATAATGATATTAAATATTTTTGTAACTATACTGAACAATATGTGTATATATTTAATCATGATGATTGGTAAAAAAATAATGGCACTATCAGAAAATTGAGAAGTGATGGTAACTTATTAAATGTTTACCAATAATGTAACAAAATTGAGAAAGCAATACTTATCAGATATATTACTAAATATGATAAAGAAGAAAAGATGTAATATATTACCTATGATAAATCTGAAGAAGCATCAGCTCAAGAAATTTTTCTGGCTATCTATCAATAACTATCTCCATCTCAAAGAAAACAACTTGCTTAATTGGAATATATTAATGTAAAATTCAGTAATAAATATTTGATTTCTTGTGATTCAGATATTTGTGAAGATTGTGTACAATCTGAACAAGTTAAAGAATCACTGAAAGAAAAATATCCAGAATCAGAAAAGAAAGAAAAAGCTGAAGATAGTGGCTATAACTCAATTAAAGAAATTCTAAATGAATATTATATAATATCTGGAGACTATGAAGATAAAGTAGAAGAAAAACAACTTGAAAAACAGTCAGCAAATTTGATGATCAAAATTTATAATGATGAGAATAAAGGAAAAATGCCTGAATGAGCCTATAAATATGATCCAGGCTTTGATCTTAGATATCCTGGAGAAGAAGTAATTCTGGTTCAACCTCATCAAATAATTTTGATTAATCTTTATTTGATAATTAAAGTTCCTATAGGAACTGTTTATCAACTAATATCTCAATTATCACTAGCCAAGAAAGGAATAGAAGTTAAAGGAGAAATTATTAATACTAAATATATTAGAAATATTGAAGTTCTTTTGCATAATAATTCTAATGAATCTTATGAGATCCAGCCTAATGAATGAATTGCTCAAGCAGTCTTTTTATAACTTGTCCCAATTGAAGGAATGATATCTGTAGATATCAGAAAAGAATTAGAAGAATCATCTCATGGAACTCAAGAATTTGGATCAACTAGAAAAGATGAAATGAAAGTATACTTCCTAGACAAGAAAGAAATTGAAAAAGTAGTTGAATAAAGAAAATTAACACTTGGATAACAAAATATCTTATATAATCTATTACAAGTATATAAAGATATTTTTGCATCAGATCTCAATGAACTTGGATGAACCAATATTATTTAATATTCAATTGATACTGAAAATGAAAAGTCTGTTCATTAAAAGACTTATAGAGCAACTCTACCTGATCAAGAATTTATTCATGATAAAATTCAATAAATATTAAATACAGATATCATCCAAAAATTTAATAGCCCCTGGATCTCATCTATTATAATAGTAGCAAAGAAAAATGGCAAGAAATGATTTTGTGTTGATTACAGAAAACTCAATACTCTTATTAAGAAAGATGTCTACCCTTTATCATGAATTGATGAAATAATAGATAATCTTGGAGATGCAAAATGGTTTTCATCTATAGATCTTATATCTGGTTACTGGCAAATCAAAATGGAACTATCTAGTATTGAAAAGACAGTATTTATCTCTAAAGAAGAATTATATAAATTCAAAGTTATGCCTTTTGGACTTTGCAATGCACAGCAACTTTTCAATGAGTTATGGATAATATACTTAGAGATTATAACTGGAAATTCATCATAATTTATATTGATGATATAAATGTATATTCAAAAACTTGAGAAAAACACCTGAAACATCTACAAAAAGTTTTTCAATGAATTAGAGAAGCTAAATTAAAACTCAACTTAGAAAAATATAACTTTACTTGAGATAACTTACCCTTCCTTGGACATATCATAACTCAAGATGAAATTTTACCTGACCTCTCAATAATTCAATGAATTCAAGAATTTCCTATCCCAACAAATATCAAGAAGCTTAGATCATTCTTAGAATTAGCTGGATATTATAGAAAATTTGTCAAAGGATTCTCACAAATAGCAGTATCATTATTTAAACTTCTAAAGAATGATATTATTTTTGTTTGGACTGTAGATCAAGAAAATGCATTTCAAACTTTGAAGGAAAAACTTATCACTACTCCAATTTTAATTTATTCTAATTTTATCAAGAAATTCTATCTTTATACTGATGTCTCTGACTCTGAACTTGGTGCAGTATTATCTCAAAAAGATAATGAAGAAAGAGAATGAGTAGTAGTCTATACAAGTATTTCACTAAAACCAGCAAAAAAGAATTATAGTATTACTGAAAAAGAAGCTCTGACTGTAGTTTGGTATATTAAACAATTTCAACATTATCTTCTTATATCTCTTTTTGAAATTATTACTGATCATAATATATTTTGATGACTATTTACTAAACAAGTTAATTCTGGATCCTGAATTTTAAAATGAATAATAACCATGATGGAATATAATTTATTATCATCTATAGAGCTGAAAAGACTAATCAAAATGCAGATATACTTTCAAGAATATATTTGCAGAAGTAGAACATTAAACTCACTTAATTAATTAACTAATTAGAATAATTTTTACTGAATAACTAATTAAATAACTTATCCAAACCTAATTAATTCAACACAATAAATTTAGCAATATATTATATCTTAATGAGATATCTGAAAAATGAAAGTTATCCTATAGGATATACTGAAGAATAACAAAAGAAAATTCATTAGTAATCAAAATACTTTTTAATTATTAATAGAGTACTTTACAAAAAGAATAGAAGAAAAGAACCTATCACATCACTTTGAGTACTAAAAGAAAATGAAATTAAAGCAGTAATGACTAGCATATATTCAGATATACTTGCTGGATACTTTAGATTTGATGGAACTTATTAATAAATTGCTATTAGATATTAGTAAAATGGAATAGGAACAGATATAAAGAACTTTATTAGATCTTGTGAAACTTATCAAAGAACTGGTAGATGAATAACAAAATAGTCTCTATATTCTATTAAAGTTAGACAGCCTTTTGATAGAATTATAATTAATCTTGTTGGCTCTTGTAAAGTAACCAAGAAAAGAAATCGATATATTGCTGTAGCAATAGATCCATTTACAAAATGGTCTGAAGCAAAAGCAATTTCAAACAAAAAAGCCAGTATAATTGCTAAATTTATTTTTGAAGAAATAATTTATAGACATGAATATTCTAAAGAATTATAGTCTGATCAAGAAACTGAATTCACAGCTCAAGTAATTGAAGAACTCACCACTTGATTTGGAATTAAACACAAGTTTTCATCACCTTATCACTCACAGACTAATAGAATAGTAGAATAATTTAACAGAACTTTATATAGAATACTTCAAAAATATTGTATTGAATTAGGTGAACAATGGGATATGTACATACTATCAGTATTATTTGCATACAGAACACTTTGAAATAATACTACCAAATATAAACCTTTCTTCTTGATCTATTGAAGAGATACCTGTTTACCAATTGATTTAAAATATTCATTACCAATAGCAGAAAATAAAAATAAAGAAGATAAAATATTAAATCAAATATTTTCATTAATACATCACCTACCAGATAATATTAATACAGTACAAAATCAAATCAAAAGATAGCAATAACAAATAAAAGAAAGACATGACTCAAAATTACAAGAATCACACAATTCAAAATTGGTGATAAAGTTCTAGTATATAATATAAAATAATATGTTACTTACAGAAATAAATTTCAGTCATAATAGAGTACAGAATGGTTCTATATTTATGAAACTCTTAGCAATAGAGCTTACAAATTACGGAATCAATATGACCAACTATTATGCAAAACTTTTAATGATATTCAACTGAAGTCTTATTATAGTAGAGAAGAATACTTTGAGTTAAGAATAATTATTGAACATATAGAAATACTAACAACAGAAGAAGAAAATAAAGCATAGATTTTTAGTCTCATAATATTTATTTATTTATTTCTTAATTTACACAAATCTTATTTAGTAGTATATGTATGCATATATACTGATTATTTATTAAAAATTTTGTTTTATAAATATAGAACTTTTACTTTGATATTTTCTTTAAATTTTTATTATCTTTAATTATTTTAATACCTTTATTAATTAGCTTAGTTTCTTGTTAGTATTTAACTCTTTAAAGATGAATACTCTTTTTAGTAATTTTGATTTTATTCAAAATATTTTGACTCTTTACCAATAGTTGAAAGAAAACAAATTTAGTGGAACTTTACAAATTTGAGAAGATCAGTTAATACTTGAAGATAATAGTCAAAAAGTTATTTATAATCTTGTTACTAGAAGATAACTTAATACCAGTATGATCTTGGAAATATCTTAACAATCAGAATTAATAATAGAAGAAGTCTTAACTTTGATAAGTAATTCACAGAGTACCCCTAGAGTAAAATAATTTTTGAATATTATAATAATTTTTGATTAGGTTATCTCTTTTTAGATCTCTTTTAGTTTAGATCTTTATTTTGCACTATCTATATAACAGATTAGCTTTGTATTATATTTTTAAGAAGATCATTTTCACTCTGGATACATAAATGATCATTATGTATTAAATACATCTAGATTTAGCACATTATTACTCAGATGATTACTATATATATCACAATTATTAATTTAGATTATTTATATTTTTAATTAATTATTTCTTTATAATTTTATTTATTCTTCTTGTTATTTATTTATATTATTATTTATTATTTATAATTATCATTATTTTTTGGATTATGATTAGTTGCTCTCCAGAGACATGAATTAAGTTAATTAATTCTGTTCAACCATATATATTTTAAGATAAATTTCATTATTAATTTATTTACTTTTTATATTTATTTCTTTCATTATAAATAAAATTTCTCTGTTCTGTAATTTTTCTTTTAGATCTGAATACTTTTAAATAATAAAAACAATCATAAGTTATAAAATTAAAACTTATTCATATCACATTTTATCTTGTTTATAATCATTAACAAAATAATCTTACAACTTGGTAGTAATAAACATAGTTATTACAAATATCACTCTCTAACATCTTACATTACATATCATATACTACACTACACATACACATATATATTTTAGTTTTAATAAAATAATACTCTGTCAAAATGAATATAGAATAATTTGCCCAATTTATACAAAGCATGACTAAATTGATCAAGACAGTAAAAGAAGATGATTCTTCTGGTTCTAAGCCCTCATCTCATTTCTCAGTTAAACTACCTACTTACTCTGGAGAACTAAATGAGAATATACTTGTCTGGATCATGCAAGTTAAAATTATATTCCAGATCCAAGGAATTGCAGATGAGAAAATCCAGATACAATATGCTGTCACCTCCTTAACTAATGTAGCTTTATATTAGTATCTCAACAAAGTAAAAGTAGATAATAGTATTGAACCTTTTGAAAACTGGCAAGCTTTTGTTACAATCCTTAGAGAAGTCTTCTAACCACCTCACTATCAACAACATCTTTACAGACAACTTTATCTCCTTCATCAAATAGGATCTGTTCAAGACTATGACATAAAATTCAGAAATATAGTTAGACAAATCACAGACATGAGTGCTTTAGATTAGGTTACCTACTTTATAGAAGGTCTAAAACTAGCTACAAAGATGAAAATAAGTTATCAGGCATCAGAAACATTAGAAGATACTTGGAAGTTAGTCATTTACTATGACATAGCAATATATGGGCAAGGCAAATCTCTAGGTCTATCAAACAGAAATAATAATAGTTATCACTTACAGAACCAGCACAGAAGTCACCAGAATAATAGTCCTATACCAATGGAACTTGACCAGGCAGAAAGCCACTATAATAATAGAAAGAATAATAATAATCAAAAGAATAATAAACCAAAAGATATCTGTTACAATTGTGATAAGCCAGATCACTTTGCAAAAAATTGTTATTCAAAATCCAAGACCAAAATTGCAAATATTAAAGACAAATAAGAAGAATCTTCATAATCTTATGAGAGAGTTGAATTCACTCACCTTGAAGATAATAGAGAAAGATTGTTGAAATTCAATGGTCAAGTAAATGACAAATCAGCATGGGTATTGCTAGATAGTGGTGCTTCAAGAAATCTTGTAAATGAAAAATTTGTAGAGAAAAACAAAGTTAAGTTGCAGAAGACAATACCAGTAATTGTAGAACTTGCAGATAGTAAAAAGATTACTATCACCATCATGACAAAGATTGATGAGCTTAAATTAGATACTTATAGAATATACAAGATGGATATACAGGTATTGAAATTGCAAAGATATGATCTTATCCTAAGTAAATCTTGATTATTTCATACCAATTCAACTATAGACTGGAGAAATAATATCATAATCTTTATCTATGGATCCAAGACAATCAAAGTTCAAGTTAATAATGAAGTTAAATCAGGATCTAGTTATAATTCAATATATATTTTAAGATAATAAATTGCAAATCTATCAGCAGATGCAAAACTCTTCACCATATATCTTAACAATGCTGAAGATAAAGAAGAAGTCAAAGAAAAGTTGCTTTTACTAGAAGTATTAGATATTAAAAAGAAATTTCAAGATATCTTTTCTGAAACCTTACCAAACTAACTATCATCTAAAAGAGCAATTGAACATAAAATTGATCTCATCTCAGGATCTAAACCACCATCCAGACCTATCCATAGACTTTCTTTTACAGAAATAGATGAGCTCAAAAAACAATTAGCTGATTTAATACAAAAAGATTTTATTTATCCAAGTGTCTCACTCTTTGGAATACCAGTTCTTTTTGTACATAAGAAAGAAGGTACATTAAGATTATATATTAATTATAAAGCTTTGAATAAAATCATCATCAAGAATCGCTATTCTTTACTGAGAGTTGATGAGCTGATGGACAGACTCACAGATTTAAAATACTTTTTAAAGCTGGACTTATATTCAGAATATTACCAAATTCATATTGCAGAAGAAGACATACATAAAATAGTATTTAGAACTTGCTATAGACACTATGAGTTCTTGATTCTATCTTTTGGTCTTTATGATGCTCATGAACAATATATTTCATGATTATCTTAATAAATTTATAATTATTTATCTAGATAATATCTAGATATATAGTAAAATCAAGAAAGAACATATTTAACATCTTCAGACTGTATTAGAAATACTTCGCAAACACAAATTATATTCCAAATAGAAGAAGTGTGATATTATTTAACAGTATGTAGAATATCTTGAATATTTTATTTCAGCAGATGATATTTCTGTTGATCAAAGAAAAATTATTACTATTAGAGATTGGCCAGCACCAACTAATATATTAGAACTTCACTTATTTCTAGATCTTGCAAGTTATTACAGGAAATTTGTGAAAGGTTTTTTAGCAACTGCCTTATCACTCACAGTACTCCTACATAAAGATCAAGAGTATGAATGGTCTACAACAGTGCAATAAACTTTTGAACAATTAAAATAATATCTCACTTTAGCACCAATCTTGTTATTGTCTAACTCAAAATTATTATTCACAGTCATCACAGATGCTTTAGATTTTACTATAGGAGCTGTGTTAAGTCAAAACCAAGACAAGAATGATTAACCAATAGCTTTTGAATCAAGAAAACTTTTACCAGCTGAACAAAATTATCCAGTTCATGAAAAAGAATTACTTGCAATTATATATACAATCAGACTTTGAAAGTCATATCTAGAAGGACAGAAGTTCACAGTTATCACAGACTATGCATCCTTGAAATATATCAAAACATAACACAATCTTTCAAAGAGACAGGCTTGCTAGTTAGAAACTTTATAGACCAGTAATTTTAAAGTTAAATACAAATCTGGCAAGAATAATATAGTAGCAAATACACTCTTACATTAATCACATCTAGCAAACATTTCAGTTATTATCACTAATTTTGTTAATAAAGAAAACTTGATAAAGAAGTACCAAGCAGATAAATATTTTGCAGAATATATGAAGTCTTGAAGAACTTCAACAGCACTAACCCAAAGTAACAAATTAAAGTAAAGAACTTTGAGTTAAAAGATAAATTACTTTATCTAAAGAATACCAGTCACTTAGCCATACTTGATAATAAAAATTTAAAGGCAAAAATATTATTTAAATTTCATGATATACCAATAGCTGGATATATTGGAATTGATAAAATATATATAGCAGTATCTCAATAATTTTATTGGCTGAAGATGAATAAAAATATTCACAAATATATCACTAGTTGTAAGTCATGTCAGCATAATAAAAGTAGTAATCAATAATTCTCAGGATTACTTTAACCTTTAGCCATTTCAGAATACAGATGGGAATATATCACCATGAATTTTATAGTATAACTTCCAATCATCAAGTCTGAATATGATGTTATAGTAGTCTTTATAAACAAACTATCAAAAAGAGTGCATTTCATATCAACTACAACAGTAATAGCACCTGATATTGCAAAGATTTTCTTTGAAAATATCTTTAAATTACATGACTTACCCATAATTATAA
>CAJVPS010003210.1:0-10654 GCA_910591765.1 Ambispora leptoticha
TTATAAGAAAATGTGATTTTGCATAACCACGAAAAGATTAAGGAATTAGGGATTTTTATGCTACTACGGTAACACTACTCTAAATTATAATTATAATCTTTAGAATAAAGAATCAATAAATAAATAAGTAAAAAATAAGAAATAAGATACATATGGTAAGTTAAATAATAATACAAATGATAAAATAAAATAAAAAGATAAGATATATATTCTAAAAAGAAAAGATAAATGATAAAAATAAATGAAATTTGTTGTTAAACTATTTCTAAAGCATTTCTGAATCATTATTAAACTATTTGTGAACTATTATTAATTTTGAGGCTAATTATTCATTGATGATCTTAGAATATTGCAAAAATATTACAAGAATATTACAAAAGTATTGTTGAATTGTGATTGAATCTATAATTAATATACCAATTATATTATTCAAAATCATATATCTTCTAAAGATCATTTGATTAGTCAAATCTTTCAAGTTTGAAAAATTATAAAATTAAAAAAATTTATGTTATTATAGTAATATTACATTAAATGATATTTATTTAATTTGACTTAGTTTATTTAGTAATTGATTATGTTGTATATTCAGTTATTGGAGTTGGGTTTTGAGTTTGATGATAATTAATAATAAATTATTATTATTCTTTTGTAATTCTTCATTTTGCTTAGCGATTACTTCATATGAGTTTTGACTGATTATTTTGCTAAGAGATTCTGATTTTGATAGTATTAGCATAATTAGAATATTTGATATGATATTATTATTATTATTATTTTCTAGTTTATTAATTAATAGGTCTAATTTTTGTTCAATATTGATAATTTTAAGAGAGACTTGATTTAAATTAGTAAAGAACTTATTCATGTCTTGTCATAAATTTTTGATGAGTAGCTTATAATTAGCAAGTTCTATTTGAATTTGATTATTATGTGTATTGAAAATAGGTAAGTAAGGATTATCAGATTTAGTCTGTAATTAATTTGTATGTGAATTATGAATGGATGAGTCAATATTACTTTTGGTGATTGTCTGATTTAATGTGGATATTTTAGTTGATTTACTTGTGTGAGATTTATTTTTAGAATGATAGTTAATATCTACTTTAGAAAGTAATACTTTTTTGAAGTTGAGTGTGGGTGAGAATATAATTGGCTTATGATATAAGAGATGATGATTCTCATATAGTTTATTAAGTTAATTGTAGATGATAGCTTTTTTATTTTTCACTGTGCATTGCTTGATGATATGATTTTGGAAGAAGTATATGTTATAAACTTTTATTTCCAGTGAAGCTGTGAGTTACGCAGTTGAAATTTTTTAGTCATAGCAAAGATCAGATCAGTTTTGGACTTAAAGCTAAGAATAACAACTCTTTGGCAGTTATATTTTACAGGAGATTGAGAAATGAAGCAGATCTTTGTATTGATTTTTTGCAGGATATCTTTTAATTTGAAGGTTATGATACTATAAGACAAATTGACAAGTTTAACTGAGTATGCATCTTATTATTGAATAATTTTATGCTGATTTAGAAGAGATAGTATCTATATTCTATCTGTTTCTAGAAGAATTGATCACTCTTCTGTTACTTATTTTACTTGTTCTATTGTTACAAACCTAACTATTGTATATATCCATTTGCTGATAATTTTTTGTTTGATATTTAGGATTTCTTCAAATTGAGATATAATAGTATAAATTTGTTTAATTGAGATACCAAGAGGTACATTTCTGATTATAACTATGATATTGGTATTAATATTAATAGAAGATGATAGATATATAGTTGATAAAAATAAATCATTGAGAGGAATATGCATAATCTTGTCCAAGAATTTTGCTAATGAGAATTCTGCACAAATATATTTTTCTTTGTTACTAATTATTAATTTTGTTTTAAAAAATTTATAAAGTTTATAAAACAAATCATTAATGAAGTTAATATTTTTTTGATTGATTAATTAGGCAGGTTTGCTTTTGTGATCCAGTTACAAAATCTTTTTATGCTGGAGATGATCTCCTATTAGTTGTCCTGTAGATCAGTAATTAAGAATATGTCTTCATTATTTTTGTAATTATCATATAACAGTATATCTTCATCTTCAACATGTTCCTGATCAGATGATTTAATTTCTATGTGAGATTGATAATTATTCTTATCTAAATTAGTATGTGATAGTATTTGCTTTTCTGCTAAGTGAGAGGGATTTGTTTCATTAGTTATAGTAGATAGGGATCTTTCCTGTTTGGCTTACTTGACATGTGAGTTACATGCAGAAGATGATTGATTATATAGATTTTTGCGTGAACTGATGATTATTTTTTTGAAAATTATATCTGAAGACTTGTTAGTTATTAGAATAGAGAGAGTAGATGCTGACTTATTTGCTGATAAAGAAAATTGTATGTCTAAAGCATTTTTGATGTAGTCTAGAGAGAAGATGAGAGTGAAAGATGTCTTGAAAGAATTTTTTGAAGTTATTTTTGTATTATTAGATATGATATAGATATGAGAGAGTAGGTTGTATAATAAAAAGAAATTAAAAGAAGAATGAAAAGAGAATTTTTTATGTTTTTTAGGATTTTTTATTTTTGTTTTTGAAAGTTTTGTAGTTTTTTTGAACAAGAATATTATGAATATATAAGAGAGAATAAAGTGAAAAGTTGAAAGTCTATAGATTTTTTGAAAAGCTGATTATTTTATATTAGATAATTATAGAAACTTATAGTTATTAATAAAAAAATATATAAAAGTTTTTATCTTGAGTAGCTTGAACTTCACTTAATTAAGGGATCAACAGGAAAGAGATGCAAAAAAATTATTATTATTATTATTATTATTATTATTATTATTATTATTCCTATTTGCTATAGTGTAGTCACACTCTAATTCTATGCTAATTTAACTTACAAAGTAAGAATTACAAATTAAAGTTTTAAGAAAAGAGCCATCAGAAAATCTATGAAAGAGAATCACAATGTGACTAGCCATCAAGATGTGTTTGCGATTACATAAAACCTATAGGATTGATAAACTGATCATTTTCAGCTTGAAGAGTATATATTAGTGAGATTATTTGGTCTCCTTGGAGATTAGCAAGACCGTCATCAGGATATTGGTTATTTATGTGAATAGAGGCTGAGTGCTTATATGAGCAAAGATTATTTTCCATGTGAAGCCAAAAAATGTTAGTATTAGGGTTAGAGAATATTATTATTTTGGGTCTTTCTGTTCTTTTTTTGGAGGTGCATTTGAGTTTAGCAAAGATGAAGTTTGATTTTTCTGCTTGAATTTGGTCGTTGTAGCGGGCTAGCCAAATATGAGTAAAATCTTGTTTGGAGAACCAAGTTACAAATTTTGCTGACAGTATGATAGCTTCTGATTTGGGTGGACCAAGTGATTTGATGAAGTCTGTGAGTTTTATTAGAATAAAATCTTTAAAGATGAGTATATATCCAGGTTTGTGATCTATATTAGAAGAGGAATTAGCATTGTTGAGAAAGCAGGATTTTTTTGTGAAATTTTTGATTTTGGAGTTGAGTGAGAAGGGAGAGAACTGAGTGTTATTTGATGAGAAATGCTTTGTAAGAATTTTTTCAAGCTTGGCTTGGAATTTGATAAGAATAGAGTTGATTGAGTCACTTGAGACTGGACAAGTCCATAAGTGATAATTTGTTTCTAATTCAAGATGATATCTGTTACATGTGTTATATAGATATATTGATAGGTAAAATTTGTGTTAATTAGATAGTATTAGTAGTATGTCATATATTATTTTAGTAAAATATATATGAAATTTAAATGCGTTTGCAGAGGCTGTTATTGAGTTGATTTCTTTATCTTGGTTCCATGTGAGATTAGTTGCTTTCCAGTCTATTGTGTGTCATTGACTGCAATTTATGAAATTATATTTTAGCACGTAAAGTTGCTATTTGGTGATATTATATTTGTTATTCTGGAGTTTGAGAAAGTTACAAAGATTTGATGTTATAGGTAATGAGAGATTAAAAACTGGAATGTAGAATATTTCTGGAAGTGAAGTAAAGTTGATTGAAATAGAATGAGAAGTAGGAGCTGATTTGGCAAAGATGTCTGTCAGGTTATTACCAGAATTATTAGAGTATCCTTTGACTTTTTGCAAATTGAGATTTAGATTTTTTTCTGTAATATTATGATTGATGATCTCCCATAAATGCCAGTTACTATTCTGCAGAGATCATTTCTTGCTGAGATTATTGCGAAAGATTATGTTAGTTTTGAAACTATCAATTATTACTTGGCTATCTGTAAAAATTTGGATAGTAGTATTATTTGTGAGCATTTCTGTTAGAGTGCAGATAGCTTGTATTTCTGATATAGTTGTTGAGGTGATTATGGGGGAGTGATGAGTAAAAGAGATATTTGAAGGTCATGTTATTCAGGCTGAACTGGATTTTACATGTGATGTGTGCATTTGTTGAATAGAGCCATCAGTGAAAATATCTATGTTATTAAGGTGGGAGAGATTTTTTTTAGTGAAGAACCAGGTATTAGTTTCAGGTGATACTATTAGATATTTGTTAATGGACAAGAAATTACTTTAGAGTAGAGATTATTGCTGTTTGCCTATTTTATTTGTGATGATATGAGTAGATGATGTAGAGTTATTGAGAACGATATTTTCTAGTTGATTGTATCATAAGGGTTTGGGGCCATGTTTACTGTTTTGAAATTGACTCTTGTATTATTTCCATGTTATGAGATAAGAATTAACATAACTTGATAATTGTTGTAAGGATGTAATATGGTCTTTGTGTAAGATGTCATGGCATTTTTTGTATGTTGACCAGGGTTGGAGAAAGTTTTTGATAGGCCATCTTGTATGATTATTTATGAGAATATACTGTTGGTGTTTGAGTTAGTGAAGGAAATATTGTGTTCATACATGAGTAGAAGGATGAATGCTATTAAGTTTTTTCTTTGTGATGATGGTTCTGATATGAGGTGTGAGATTATTGAGTAGTGAAGCCATCTTTGTTTCTGGAGACATTATAGACAAATATATGTTACTAGGCTGAGAATAAGAGGATCATTTAGATGATAGAAGAGCTTTGTAATTTTTGCACAGATTTGGATAGACCACAGGTGATCTAGAGTGAAGAATTTTGGATGATGTAGAACTGAGTCAGGAAAAGATAATGGAAGTCTTGCTTTGGATTTGACAACTTTTTTTAGTTGTCTCATTAGTTTGTCACATTTAGTTTTAGATATAACGAAGAGTTGGAAGCAGTATTCAAAAGCTGAGATGAGCATCTGATTGATAATGTAGATTGCTTGTTTATTGATAATGCATTTATGACTTAGTAAATTGGATATAAGTGTGATATCTGATCTTATTTTGTTTAGCTGAGTGTTGAAAGTGTTATTTGCATTGATGTATAGATCAAGATATTTAGTATAGATATTTGAGGAGAGTATTTATATTTGGTTGCTGGTTGTTCTAATGTAAAGTTCTGTGTTAGGATGTATTTTGGTTGATTTGTAGTAAATTGCTTCTGTTTTCTTTGGGTTGATTTCAATATTACACATATTATAGAATTGGAATGCTATGTTAAGAATCTGTTATATTGCTTGGTAACTGTTAGCAATCCAGACCATGTCATCGACAAAGGCTAGATTGTTGATTGTCAGGTGAGATTGATGAGATGTTTGATTAGGAATGGATATTAGCTTGGATGTCATGGTATATTCTTGTGATGAGTGTCATGCTTTTATTTAATATAGCAAGGGGTTATAAAAGATCTACCACAGTATGAGTGTATTGACTTCACCTTGATCAAGACTGTCCAGTATAAGATAAGATGAGGTAAGTCCATATTTAGTTATTATTTGGTTTTAATGCATTGTGTGAATATTTTTACAGAGTGTAATGTATGTAGGGTTCATTTTAATATGTAGTAGAGCTAGTTCTAGCATATATCAACTGACAGAGTCATATACACAGCACATATCTTGAAAGGTATACCAAACTTCCTGATGTTTTTCATGTGAGTCTTTAAGTATGCTATTTATGATGTGAATGAGACTGATGATAGATATATCTTTGAGTATAGAGAAGTTATTTTCTTGAAGAATATTGAGTTGTTTGCAGATTACAGAGATGCGATTTGTTAGAATTGATGAAAGATCTTTGCGAGCTGTTTTAATTAGTGTAATTGGACGTATCAAGTTGAGGTTGCCCTCCCATTCACATGATTTTGGGATGAGTATTATATTAGAGTGCTTCCATTCTGAAGATATGTCTTTTTCTATTAAGCATTTATTGTAAAGAGAAAGGAGGAGAGAATGAAAGGATGAAGTTGTCTTTTTTAATAGAATATGTTGTATACCTGAGGGTCCAGATGATTTGAATGAATTAGTATTAGTGAGCATGTATTGGAATTCTTCTTTTGAAATTGGATTTGAGACTAAATTAAATGCGTTATCTGGAATGTGTGAGATTGGATTATATTGTTATTGTCATTCTTGATCTGGCCATGCTGTGATGATATGTTGATGAGTCTAATTAGTGAAATATTGTTTGATTGATTCTTTGATTACTTCAGGATGGTCTGATATTCCTGATGGAGTGATAATTTTATTGATGATTATTCAGCGTTTTTGTTTTTCTAGAATGTTAGATAATATTTTGATATGATAACTGCCAAACTGTTTAATATTTTCTTGAATTGCATTACTGATTTGAGAAGTTTTTAGTTATCAAGCTTGTAAGATCTTTTCACCATGAAAATATGCTTTGATTTATAGTAAGTTTGTAATTAATATGTTGATTGATGAGAGAAAAGTCCATTTGGTGATTAGTATATCAAGAGTGGGTTCTAGTTTGATGAGTTCTGTTAAGTTTTTTGTTGAAAGTTGAATAGTATTTTCTGAGATGGAAAGAGTGGGTTATGAGATAAGAAAGAGTGTTTGTATTACTAGTTTGAGTTTTTTGTTGAGAATGACGTATAGTTTGGGTGGTGATGATATGCGGTTCAGCTATTTTTTTTTAGTAAGCTGTTTGCTGCGTTGAGAATAATGGTTTTTAGTAATTGCTAATAAAAGTTGATATCATCATTAGGAGAAAGAGAAATATTATTGCATTGAGTATCTATGTATTCTTGATATTTTTCCCAAACTTCTTCTGGAAGATTATTTGTTACGTAGACAAATTGCTTGGTTTTCCATTTTTTTAGGATATGAAGGAGGATATGATAAGCAAAAGATGTGATAGAAATATCACAGAGTACTGAAAGATGATCAGTTGTGATCCATTAAGAATCTGTTATAGCTACATGTATTAAAAAAGATGAAATCTTTGGTGAATATCATATTATATCTAGTTTACAGTTAGTGTCTTGATGAGATCAAGTAGGGTTATTTCTTTGTGGATGTAGTGTGTAAATAGCTTCATAAAAATCTTTGAATATTAGAAGATCGACTGCACCATTTTTTGGTATCTTGAAAAAATACTCGTTAAAGTCACCTAGGAGAATTATGTGATCAGATTGTGAGAGGACTGAGTTAATGTATCATAATATTTTTTTTTGATGAGATTATTATGAGAAAGTAGGGATACTAGAAAATAAGTTGCCAGAATATGTATTATTGTATTTTCAGAAAAGGCAAGATTGATGTGAATGAGACTACTGTTAATGTAATTGACTTTTTGAATGTGTTTAGCCTATTCTTGATTAATTAGAATACTGACTCCTGATCCAAATGGTTGTTGGTCATTGGTGGTGAATAAATGATGATATTGTTTTGATTTGAAAAGTAAAAATTTTGCTATGTGACTTTTGAGTTTTGTTTCTGTGAGACATAGAAAATCTATTTGATGTTGGTTGAAGAATTAGAGAGTATTGTCTGCTTTGCTTGGTGAATTTATTCTTCACACATTAAGAGTGCATAAGCATCAGATATTGGATAGTTTGCACCCAATATTGTTGAATGTTGATGGACTATTACAATTATCAGAAAGACTATTTGATGGTGATGATGAAGGATGATGAGTTTGATTTGTGGATGAAGTGTAGTGTGTGTTACTTGTGGAAGTAAGATTATATGTGTATAAGTATAGTGAATTGGTTGGTAAGTTTTGAGTATTAAGTTGATGTTGTGACCTGTGATTAGATAATTAAATGTTAAGAGATGGTGAAAGTGATTTGGTATTATTGTTGAAGAATTAGTTATCATTATTATCTGATATGACTGGATTTTCTATTGGAAGTATTGAAGATGATGGTTGAATTAGATTAACTAATTTGGAGTATTCTAACTTATTTGTAAAGGATGAGTTATCAATGTATATGAATAGTGAATTCGTTGTTAAGTTTGATTGAGTTGATTGAGATGTATTTGAGTTATTGTTGTGATTTATTAGAAAAATGTTATTCAATTTGGTTTAGACGTTCTTGTAAGGATTTTTATTTATTTTGTAAGGATTGTAAGTTAGATGTAAGGTTCTGATTGAGGGATTTAAGATGATTAATTTCTTTATTTTTTTTAGCAATGGTGATTTGGAGGGATGAAGTCATGAAAGATTGAGATTTTGTGTTATTTGTGTCTGAAGATGCTAATGTTATGATAGTGATGGAAGTAGTGAGTAGCTCGAATATTAGTGATTTAGTATGGTTTGATAGTTGGGAGTCATTGAAGATTGGCATGACAGGAACCTGTTTCTGGTTATTAATAATTATATCAAGTTTTGTTTCTATTGAATTTAATTTATTTTCTAGCAGATTAAGTTTTTTGTTGAAAGTTTCTAGGTCTTGTTTGAGTGTAAGAATTTTGTGTAAGTATTTTGTAAGAATTGAATTTGATGAGAATTCAGATATTTTTGTGATTGAGTTGTCAGCGGATTTGGCTTTGTCTTTGTTAGTTGTATTGGATTGAAATAAGGCTTTTTTGTAATTAAAAGTTGGTGAAGTAATTATAGGTTTGTGATAAGAAATATCTCAATTTTCATATAACTTATTGAGCTGTTGATATTGACGTACTTTTTTATTTTTTAATGTGCATGAGATTGTGCTGTGATTAGAATTAAAGCAGATTCTACATGTTTTTACAGTTGGAGATTTCCAATAAAGTTTTGAGTTACGAAGTATAAAGTGCTATTGCATAGCTGTTGTCATATCAATTTCATTTTCAAAGGAAATTATAGCAAAGTGTTATCTGTTGTAATGAATAGGAGAGCGAGGAATGAAACAAGATTTGGCTTGAATTTTTTGTAGAAAATCATTGAGCTCAAAGGCTGTTATTTTATAAGGAAGATTAAGAAGTTTAGTTGTGTATGTGTCTCTTTTTTCAATTATTTTGAGTTAATTGATTATTAGAAAAATACATACATAATCAGTACTAAGAAGAGTAGATCATTTGTTAATAGTCAGTTCTGCCTATTCTGGTAATTCGAATTGGACTTTGGTATAGACCTATTTGGATATGATTTTTTGTGTTATGTTGATGATTTTCCAAATTTTTCCATTATATGTTGGATCTGATTTTTGGTTATTCTGAGAGGAATATCTCTTAATGTTACAATTGTTGCTGGGTCAATTGGATTGAAGAGTTGTGATTTTTTGTCAGAAATATAATTGTCATTTATTAGAGTATCTAAAGCTGTCTGAAGAGATTTGTCTGATACAAATTCAATACAAATATAATTTGTTTGGTTGAGAAAAAATGATTTGGCTCTTAGAAATCCTGAATTATTTTGAAAGATGTTATTAATGTATTTGATGTTGTCTTTAATGTTATTTTCAGGGAGTAATAATTCCTTGATCCATCCTCTGAATTGTTTAGTACTATATATAGTGATCCATTAGTTATCAGCGGGATCAGAAGATGTAATTTTTGGGGTTATGTTGTTAGATGGTGAGGTTGGATTAATTGTATATTTGCTGTGTAATGTAGAAGAATGAGCATGTGCATTACTAGATGAGAAAGGATTTGCTTTGAGATCAGCTGATTGAGAGGAGGCTGTGTGAGTATTATCTACTTGAAGTATATTATTTATTTGTTTTGTGTTAACTGAGTCTATTTCATCGATATGGTCAGTTTTTGCTTTTTTAGTATGATTAGCTTGTGATTGTGTATTGTGAATTATTTGCTAGGAAGATTAGAGATCAGATGGATTGCTTGGTATATTGATAGGGGTTTGCTTGTCAGTATTATTTGAAGATGAGGAGAAAATATCTAAGAAATTCTGTACAGTAGTATATATGGGAGAAGAGGAAGAGCAGTTCATTTATTTTTAGTATTGTTAATAGACATGATAGTAAATATGTTGAGAGGGAAAGTTATGAGTTTGTATATTTTTGTATGTTTTTGAGATTTTTTTTTTTATATTTTTATTTTTTGTAGTAAATTTTTTGAGAGAAAAGAAAATTGAAAAATAAGAAAAATATAAGGCTAAAGTAGTGTTGAGAAATAGTAAAAAAGAGAATATGTGAGATAAGTAAAGTTTTTTGTTAGTGGAGTCTATATGTTATAAAGTAATTTTATTATATTAAGAAGAATTTTTTGCACTTGGTAAAATGTGGCTCTGCCCAGTCGAGAGATCAACAGGGAAGAGATGCAAAAAGAAGTTTTTTATTATTATTATTATTATTATTATTATTATTATTATTATT
>CAJVPS010003211.1:0-10654 GCA_910591765.1 Ambispora leptoticha
CGTACAGTTCTTAGAAATCTTTGTCATTATTAAAAGTTATAGTTTAATTTCTCTCTTTTTACCTTTAATTATTTTAGTCTCTTCCAACCCTATATCATTAAGGTAAATTAAAGTGAAATTTCACTTACTAATTTGTATAATACTATTCTACTATATATATAAATATTATATTACAAATAATAATAAAATATAAATTCTAAATATAAAATAATATATAGTATTTAAAAATAGAAATATAATAATAATATAGTAATATATAATATGAAAATAGAGATATTTATAAAATAAATAAAAATTATAAGAAATTGTAATTTTGCATAACTAGAAAAAGATTAAGAAATTAAGAAATTTTATGTTACTATAGTAACATATAGTTCTTCTTCAGAAAATTTTTGCACCTGCAAAAATCAATTAATAATTATTAATAATTTCTTTTTGTTCAAATAATATAATTTTGTTAAATTAAACTCAAATCTATTAATAAATACTTCTTCTTCAGAGTTATAAATAAAAAAGACTTTATGAGTAATATTATATAATTTATTATATATTTATTTTTCAAGAATATCTTTAATATTCTTTTTAATTTCTAATATATCTTTTAAATATTTCTGAGATTAAACTGAAAGTATGTGTTCAAGTTTATAATATTGTAATATTATTTGATTATTATTATTTAAAAGATTATTATAAATTAATAATACAACTTCTTTAAGTTAAGTTGGCTAGTCTTTATCTAAAGTTAGTTTAACTTCTTTTATCACAATTATAGATACTTCAAATTATTTTCAGAAGTAATTGAACTATCAGAACTTATAAATTTTAATTTTTCTTTAATATTTTCTTGTTTAATATTGACTTTAAATTTATCTTTAGAAAAAATAATAATAAAGTTATTTAATCAATCAAAATTTAGATTATTAGTTATATTAACTAGTTTAATAGGTACTTCAAGTGGTTCAATAGTTATTTGAATATTCAAAAGAAAAGAATCATTAACTTCAATATTTTTAGTAAATTCAGATTCTATGAGTAAATTCAAGAATAAAATATTAGTTTCTTGTTCTGTATTATTACAAACAAGTAATTTATAAGTTAAAAAGATAATCATTTTAAATGATTATTAAATGAATATTTCTTGATAGATCTTTCTAAGAGATTTGATTATTAATGATGTAATTCAAGTAGATGATTGAGACATGATAAGAAATAATAAGAGTAAAAGTATAAAAAAATTTGAAAAGATATAAAATAATAAGAGTAAAAGTAATAGATAAAAGTAAAAATGTAAAAGAATAAAGAAAAAGAAAAGAGAAATAGAGAGAGTATTTATATAAAATTTTAACTAAAAATCTATTATAAGTGATAAGATATTAAAAATATTAAGATAAAAATAATTATAAAGATAAATAAAAATAAGATAGAAAATAATTTCAAATATAGGAATGACAAAAATTAAAGAGATAATCCATGTGAGTTACTTAATAATAATTTATAATTCAAAGTAATCTTGATGATCATGATAATATTTGAGTTATCTTCTATTAATAGAATACTTGTAAACTTTTTCTTTCTGGTCATGAATTTTATAGGAATTATATCTAGCATAATCATGAATATAGTATTATTTTTTACTTCAGATAGGTTGAAATTTATTTTTAATTGCTGAATATTATTTCATATTGAATATTAATATTTTATTTTTAATTTTAAATATTATTTCTTTTTGAATTTTATTATTATATATTTGAGAGTATTATAATTATTATTCTTTTATATTTTGTTTTGCTTCTAATATTTGTTGTGGTAACTAATTTACTATGTGATATATTTATTATATTAACTTTTCTTCTTCTGTAGAGTTCTCTTTCAAATAGGCAGGAATTTTTAATGCAATTGGTAATTTAGTATTTTGTTCATAAATTAAGAAAAATGATTTATATTTTATTGTTAAATTTCTATTAATTTAATAAGTGAAAAGAGTAGCAGAAATAAAGATATCTTATTCTTGTTCATGTGTTATTATCAATTTTTGTAAGATTATATATAGTATTCTATTAAAATATTCTATTATTCTATTTGTTTGTGAATGATAAGATGAAGAAAATTTATATTTGATTTCAAATTTTATTGATAATTTCTTGACTATTTCATTAATAAATTCTAATCCATTATCTGATTAAATTTCTTTAGAATATCCATATTTACAGATTATTTCTTTAAAGATAAATTTTGTAATTATAGTAGCTTTCTTGTCTGAAATTGCTTTAGCTTCAGGTTATTTTATAAGATAATCTATTGCTATAATAATATATTAATTTCCAGTTATTATTATTTTACTAGATTTAATTAAATTAATAATAATTCTATCAAAAGGTTATCTAATTTTGATAGGATGCAAAGATTATTTAATAGTTTTTCCATCAGTTTGCTAGCAGATTTCACAGATTTTTACATAATTCTTAATATCTATTCCTATATCATTCTATTAATATTTATTTGCAATTTATTGGTAGATTTCTTTATATCTAAAATATTCAGATAAAGAGCTTGAATATAAATTAATAAGAATAATTTCTATTTTATTTTCTTTGATAACTCAAAAAGATATAGTTAATTCTTTTCTTCTATTAATTTTGTATAATATGTTATTGATTTATAAGAAATATTTTGCTTAATTATAAATTTTGTATTATTATTCAAGAATTGATTCTATAGAATAAGTTTTATTATCTAAATATTATTATAAGTTATAGTAAGTTATTAAATCTATATTGTTATTATAAAGAGAAAAGTTATTTAATGATCTTTCAAATATATCCAGGATAATATGTCAGCATTTTGATTCTTTCTTTCAGATTGATAAGTAATAATAAAGGTATATTCTATAAAAGATATGATCTAGCAGTTTACTCTAACAGAATGACTTGATTAATTTTTAAATAATCATTTCAAGGTATTATTATTAGTAATAATTTTAAAAACTATTCCAAGTAGATAATAATGAAATTATCTAATAGTCTATACTACTACTAATACTTCTTTTTTAGTTATTTCATATTTTTGTTCATTTGATTTTAAAGTGATACTTATATAGATAACTACTTATTCTCTTTTATTTTTATCTTTTTAAGATAGAACAATTCCAAGTCCTGAGTCTGAAACATTAATGTAAAGATAGAATTTCTTTATAAAATTAGGGTAAATCAAAATAGATACAGTTATAAGATGTTGTTTGATTTGTTAAAAAGCTTCTTCTTGATCTATAATTCAAATAAATAATTCTTTATTATGAAATAATTTGAATAGAGATATAATGATTTAGAAAAATCTTTTTACAAATTTTCTATAATATTTAGCTAATTCAAGGAATAATCAATTAAGAAAAGTCTTGTATTTTTTGAATAGTTGATGAATTAGGAGAAATTTCTTCTTTAATTATGACATGTCCAAGAAATGGTAATTCTCTTCTGCAAAAATTACATTTTTCAGGATTGAGTTTCAAATTGATATTTTTAATTCTGTAAAATATTTTGTTAAGATAATTCAAGTATTCTTTAAAATCTTTTAAGAATATATTCAGATCATTAATATATATATTGGTAAAATTCTAATTATATTTTTCTAGTATTATATTCATAGCATGTTAAAAAATTGCTGAAGTATTATATAATTCAAAAGACATGATATTAAATTTAAAAAGTCTTTTTTTGAAAATGAAAGTAGTTTTAGATTTATCTTTTTCTTTTATTTTAATTTGCCAATATCCAGAGGTTAAGTCTATAGATAAAAATTAGTAGATATTTTTAAGAAAATCCATTATTTTATCAATTTTCAGTAATGAATAAAGATAACTTCTTAATTAGTTATGACTTGCAATAGCTAATCAGAGAATTATGACAGAGTTATGATAGCTAATTGGAGAATTATGACAGAGTTGCAACTAGTTATAGCTCTCATTACTAGTAATAGATAAGTATCTTTTTAAATAATAGTATTTATTTTTCAGTAATTAATACAAAATCTTTTCTTTCTATTCTTTTTAGAAACTATAATAATAGGTAAAATTCAAGAATTAGTTAATAGTCAAATAATATTGACTTCTAATATTCTTTGAATTTCTTCTGATATGAATGATTAATCTGAAAGGATGATTCTATAAGATTATTGTTTAATTAGTGATTCATTTTTAATATGTATCTCATATTGAATTATATTACTTTAGCCAAGTTTATATAATTCAGTTATAAAGATATCAGCATTATCTTCTAGTAGTTAAATTAAGAGTCTTTCCTATTTAGCAATTAATTTTTGTTATTCAATAACTTTTTCTTCTTGTTCTTTATTTCAAGAAATAGATATAAGCTTCTTGATGGTTAATAAATTCAAATCTAGCTGTTTCTTAATGAGATTGTTCTAGTTCTTCTCTAGTAGAAACTGGCTTAAGTTAATCAACAGATACAAGTTGAAGAAATATGAGTTAAGAAATTTTCTGATTGATTCAATAATATAATCAACTTCTGAATCATTTTGAATGATAATACTGATATTTCCAGTATATTCAGAGTTAATAGTTCCATCTTTAATATTAATTTCTTGTTTTGTAAGAGATAAGTGAGATATTACTTGATATATAACTCCTACAGAAATTTCTATGGCAATATATATATCTACTAATATGACTCAATATGAAAGAATTCTGATTGTTTCTTTTCCAATATAATAAATATCATATCCAACATTAATAAGATGTACTTTTTCTGATAATTTTTCTTTATCTTGATCATTGTAAACTTTGATTGCATAATAACTATTATTTTATTCTACAGAAATATTCTTTAAATAATTATTAAATTATTGTGACAGTTCATTAAGAGCTTGATAAATAATATTAAATTTTTTATGTATCTTATTTAATTCAAGTTGAGGAGATTGAGATGAAATAGAGATAAAGCTAATTTCTTCAATTAATTCATTTGCTACTATTTCTTCTAGAATTAGTTTCAAAGTTATAGAATATTTTTCTTTATCTAATTTAATTAAGAGTTCAAATTATACATAATCATTATATTTGTCATTATTATAGAGAATTAAGTATTCTTAACAGAGTTTCACATTGATATAATCTAAGTGAACAGGCTATTATCTTTGATTAGAACTGAGTTATTGATAAATATATTAAAATATTTCAGTAGCAGAGACTTTTACAGAACTCTTATAAATAATCTTATGAACAAAATCATCCTTATATATAAAGCAAGATAGAATTACTTTGCTAATTTTATCACATTCTTCATAAACTTCTAATAATATTTCTCTTTCTCTAAGCTTATTAATCATTTTAATATTCTTTTTCTATTCTTCATAATTAAATCAATAAATATATTAATATTCATAAGTACAGAAGTATTTCTTTTTATAACTTCTAGTAATAAATATTTCTTTAGACTTATTACATTCATCACATTGAGAATAAGCAGGAAGATTTAATTATTTTTTTTTGATATAATTATTACAAGCAGTTACTTTTTCTCTATTTATTTTGAAATATATTCTAGTATAATATTTATCTATATACTTTTTACATTTATGATATCTTTCAATCTGAGAATTAGGATGAATTTGTTAGATAGCAAATTGATATGTATTAAAGCTTTTCTTAACTCTTTTGTTAACAAAGAGTTCTTGTTTAACTTTATCAGCCTAATCTTTATTAGTTTTGAATTTAGCATAAAAGAGTTTATATATTTTGATTATTATTCAGTCAGTAAGATCATGATAATATCAGCGATATTGATAATTAGATATAAAGAGATTTCTATGATACTAATATTAACTATTTGGTTCTTGTTAGTCAAATAACTATCAATTATTCTAATTATATGATTGAATAAACTTCTTGTCAAGTCATTTGAAAACTTTCCAGATATATTTTTTTTCATTTAATTTTGATTTCTTCTTGATAAGCTTGTACTTTATGAATTCTTTTAGCACTTTAAATAACTTGAAATAGTATTTCTTTAAAGTTAATATTTCTTAATCTTCAGTTTGAAGTTTCAACAGGAGTTTAGGCTTCTTTGATAATAGTTTTAATACTATTATTATCTTGAAATTCTTATTATCTAGGGATTATAGTATTTCAGTTATCATATTATTACATGAGAAAAGTCTTCTTTTCCAAGTATTATTTTTCAAATTCACTTTCAGAGTCTTCTTCAGATTCTTCTTTTTCAGAGCTTATATCTTTAAATATCAGTTCTCCTCTATCATTATGGATAAATTTAATAGGTACTTTTTCTTTTTGATCATCATATTCAAAGGTGAGTAGTCCTTTTTAAATATCAATATTGGTTTAATTTTATTTAAAAAGTTCATTCTAACAATTACTGAGTATGTTTTTGATTTAGTAATATTTACTTTAGTAGGAATTATGATTCTATTAATATTCAAGAATAGATTATCAATAGCTTCAAGAGATTGTTTAGATATTTTATTTATATCTGATATTAAAATATTTGAATTATATTATACTTTTAATCTCATATTTTTAATAAAATTATGTGTAGTGACACATCTAGAGATACTGATATCAATAATTAGATCAATAGTATTTTTCTTAACTTTTACTTTACATCAAGCAGATATAGTTTTAAGTTTTTGTTCAAGCAATATTCTTCTTTTTCTTTTTGATTTGAGTGCTGTAACTTAGCATATTCCTTTTGATAACTGAATTCTTTGTGATGATAAGATCTGAATGAGTTGAGCAACAGTTATATTTGCTTTTTGTTGAGCCAAATTTTCTAGAATATCATATAGTTTAGTCATGATAGCAAATATAGGTAAAGCAATTTTACTTTTCTTTTTGTGAATAATCTTTTTGGTAAGTTCTTCTTCAAGAGTTTTAGATGGTTCAGCATTATTTATATCTTAATCAAGAATAACTTCAGGAGTATCTTTTTGTTTTTCTTCATTATTATCATTTGATTTCTTATTTTTATCAATTATTTCTTTATAGAATTAACCTATAGATCTAGTTTAATAAGGAGTAGTTCTGAAATTTCTGAATTTTCTTTCAGCAGCCAAGTATTCATATATATCAAATAACAAATTTACATTATCTGATTTGGCAGTTAATATTTAAATACATCAATAAGAGCTTATATTTAGATCAATAATATATTCTAATTATTATTTGTATTTTGATTATTATTAATATTTGCCTAATTTGATGACATATTATTTTATTGCTAATTATTTCTATTAGTTTTCTGATGATTATTTCCAAAGTTATTTTGATTATTCTGATATGATTATAACTGAGAATAATTAGGACAGATATGATCTGATTCACTATAATTATAATAGATTGAGACTGATTTAGAATTTTGATTATTAAATCTATAATCTAAACTATTTCTGTTATAATTAGATTCTTTGTTGATTTTAATACTTTCTATTTATTGATTAAGATCTTGAAGTGCTATCAATATAGTATTTAATACTACTCTTTCTTCTAACTTTAATTTTCATAAAGCTTCACTTCTAGAAAAGAATTTTTCTTCAGTGATTGGTATTTTCTCTGATTTTTAGGTATGTTCTACTTCTAACCATCAGTTTTTAGTTTCATTTTGAGGCAAAATAGTTAATAGGTTGTTTGAAGTATTCATTTTAATATTAATCCAGATTACTAGATCATTAAAATATTGAGAATATTCATGTTTGGATATTGGTAATTTATGATGACACTAATATTTAGCTGCAGGATCTCTTCAGTCAAAAGTTCATTAAGAACTTTGATAGTGAATTTGTTGGAATCTTCTTTCTAATTTTGAATATTCTTTCCAGATGAGAGTAATATTCTTAACTTATACTCCTTTTTCAAAAATTTTAATATTTCTAACTTTAGAAATCAAGTTTATGGTCATGTAAGAAACTTTTCCAAAGTCTATATCATTAAATTATCTGAATAAAGTATGAATCTGAGTCCAGGATTTGTCAGATATCCATCATAAAAAATTATGATCTTCTAGATCTTGATCTTTAATTTTGAACTCATTATTAGAGATTTTACTAGAGAATATTTTAGAGTTATCATCACTATCTTTGGATTGAGCATTTTATTATTCATGAATGAATTTAATTTGATACTCTTCCTTCTTTTCTATTCCAATTAAAGGTTATTATATTTTTTTTAGATTAATTTTAGCATTGATTTTGTTTAATCAGTTTATATTTACTATAAGACTATAAGTTCTAGCTTCAGTAATATTCACTTCAGTTAGAATTATAATTCCATTAATAGTGATAGGAAAGTTATCAATAGTTCTTAATAATTACTTGAAATATCTATTAATATCAGACATGGAGATATTTGATTTTCATTAAATCTTCATTTCTAGTCATTTGAAAAATTCATGACTGATAACATATCCTGATACTTCAGTATTCATAATCAAGTCTATAGGAGTCTTTTCAACTTTAGATTCATACTAGGCTGAGATTATTTTAATCTTTTAGGTAAACATTATTTTTTATTTGAGTTTCTTTTGTGATTCCTTTCTCATTCCTTTTGATATTTAAATTCTTTATTCAGATAAGATCTTGATAAGTTAGATAATAGTAATATTAGCTTTCTGTGATGTCAAATCTTCAAGTATATCATAGATTTCTGCATATTTGGCTAGAATTAGAAGGTGTACTCTTCTTTTCTTTTGTTTCTTCTTCTCTAAGTTGGTCTTATCTTCTTTAAGTACTTTAGATAAAGACTGAGTAATTTCATTTTCTTTTTCACTTTTTTCTTCTTTAATAACTCTAGCTTGTTTTCTTTCTTTAGCTAGATAATCATGAATTACTAGTAATAAGGAACTAGATTAGATAGATAAATCACTAGATGGACCATTATCAGATACTTGTAAAGCAGCTATTAAATTCTGAATTTAGGCAAGAAGAGAAGTAATATTTAGATTTTATGAATTGTTAGATTGCTAATTATTATTTCAGATATTCTGATTTTGCTAATTATTATTACTACTATTATTATTCTGATTTTGATTATTTCAATTTTGAGAGATATTCTGATTATTAGATGACTGATTTACTAATTATGAATTATTTGGACAAACTCTACTAACATGTTCTTTTTCTTTACAACTATAACAGATAATATCTGATCTGTTTCTTGACTAATTTTATTGCTGATTATTATTATTATATCTTCTGCCAGATTCTATACAGTCTAACCTACTAGTCAGATCTTGTAAGATCTTAGCAAGAACACTCCATTTAGCAGTTAGTTGAGCTTGAGTTTGGTGATAGGTTTGTTTGAATGAATCTGAGTCAGCTTCTTTCATATTCTTTATAGTTTTAATGATACTTTTTATGATATCTTCAGCATTTAAGTTAAACTATTTTTGAATTTCAAGTTTGAGATCTTTCTTGAAAATTCAAATCTTATATACTTCTGGATAAGCTTGTTTTAGATCTACTTTACTTCCTAATTTCATAAATTGATTTATATATTCTTCTACTATTTCAGTTTATCTTAAGAATTCTAATTCATCTTGCTATTATTATATCTTACAAGTCAAATAAAATTTAAGAATAAATTAAGAAGTAAAATCATGTTCATCATGATCTTGATTTGTCCATTCATTTAATCTAAGAATATCACTTATAGATTGTTGATTAAATTAGGTAGTAGCTGATCTTTTTAAGTATTTTTTTATTATCTTAATTTTTCTATCATTAGTAATTTTATTAGCTTTGATAACTACTTCAAAGTTATGTAACTATTCAATTAGATTCTGATCATTACCCTTAAATTATAAATTAAAATAAGAATCTTTTTCATTCTCTGTATCTTCATGGATCAAGTTAATTCTTCAAGAGCTTGGATAAGGCTATCTATTCCATTTGATATAGTATTTTCTTTTTTTAGTTGTGATTTCTAAGATTGAATTTATTTAATTGTGACTATTAGTTCTTCAGGATTTTCTGAACTACTACTTTCATATTCTAATTCTGTTGGCTAATTGATTAAGAAGATTTCAAAATTATCTGTTTCTTCAAGAACAAGAAAAATACTATTGACTAAATAGGTCTGTTGTTTAACTGTGATTTTGGTTCTAAATATGAAGATATTTAATAATTTGATAATTTCTTTTTGAAGTTGTTTTGATATAAGATTTTGCTATACTATATTATCAAAAAGTTCTTATAATAATCTGTTATGTGAGATCACATAATAATCCTGAGTCCAGATAAGAAAATTTATAAATCTTTTGTCTGAATTTTTATTAGCAGAAAAATAGTAAGGATAATAGTTATATGATTTAATATAAGGTGAGAATTTCCAAGAGTTTTTTCTGTCATGTTTACTAAAATGTAGGTCAATTAGAAGTTCAATAAAAAAGTAATATATATTCATAAACTAATAAATTATTTAGATAACAAATACTTCAAGGATAGCTAATCCTTAAAATAATAAAAACAAGTTGATTAGAATCTCTAAACAGGTGAAGTTCATAGAGAGGATACCAAATATTATAAACTATACTCTAAAAGATAGATTTTATCATGAATATAGTTTATAATAAGTTTTGAGAGTGAAGACTGAATTATTTATAAAGATTAAGAGGATAATAATTATTCTAAA
>CAJVPS010003212.1:0-10652 GCA_910591765.1 Ambispora leptoticha
TTATTTATGCTTTTAACTATATATGGGCTAAGTTTCATTTACCTGTGGCGTCTATATTGCTAAAAATTCCACGATTCATTTTTTCGTCCTAGTGATACATTACTTTTGAGTGCCACTATATAAAATTCTTTACTATTTATTTTAATAATACTAAAGATAAGAAAAAAGATAAAAAAATTACTTATATCAAAAATACTTGAAATTAAAAAAAAATATAAAGGTTGATGAATTTTTAGAACATCCCATAGATAAGATGGCAAAAAATTATAAAAACTCTGAAAGATTTGATTCAAAATGAGAATGAGAAGGACAATTAATTGAAGGTGCTAAGATAAATTTCTTGAAATTTTATCTCAAGAATTATTATTAAATAAAGTTATTAATTATAAAATTGATCTTGTATTTGATTTTAAATTATCATTCAGATTAACTTACTATCTTTCTTTTATAAAAATAGATAAACTTAAGAAATAATTAGCTAATTTAATTTTTATTAAAGATTTATTTATTCTAATATCTTATTATTTCAAATATTAGTATTATTTATATATAAAAAAGAAGATATATAGAGATTATATATTAATTATAAAGCTTTAAATAAAATTATTATTAAAAAATTATTATTCTCTATTCTATATTAATAAGTTTATGAACAAATTTACAAGATCAAAATATTTTTTAAAACTAGACTTATATTCTAAATATTATTATATTCATATTATAAAAATTATATTTAAAATATATTATAATTATTATAAGTTCTTATTAATTTTAAACCTATTAATATATTATTATCTTTATAATCTTAAAAATAATATATTTATAATTATCTAGATAAATTTATAATTATATATCTAAATAATATCTTAATATATAACAAGATAAAAAGATTTAAAAGTTTTAAATAATACTTAATATTTTATAAAAGTATAAATCATATATTAAATGAAAAAAATATAATTTAATATAATAATATATAGAATATTTTGATTATTTTACATTAATAAATAATATCTTAGTTATAATATATTAAAAAAAAGTAAAATTACTATTTTTACTTATATTTAGTAAATATTTATTTTTAAATAATATAAAATTTTAAAAATAAGATATGAGAAGATTATTAAAACAAATAGCAAAAGAATAAATTATTAATTTTTTTATTATATAAATCTTATATTATTACTTTATCAAATAAAAAAAAAGTTTAATAAAATAATTATTAATTATTAAGAAAAATCTTTTAAAATAATTCCAAAATTTTTTGCTTATTACTATATATTAATAAATTTTACTTATTCTTAGAATTAATTAATAATTATAAAAAGTTTATTAAAGAATTTTTAGCTATTACTTCATTTTTATTATATAAAAATTAATAATATAAATAATTAGAATAAGTATAATAAGTTTTAAATAATATTTTATCTTAGTATTTATTTTATTATTTTCTGATTCTAAGTTATTATTTATTATTATTATTATTATTATTATATTTAATTTTATTATTAGAATTATATTAAAATTAAA
This sequence comes from Ambispora leptoticha, assembly GCA_910591765.1. Lineage (NCBI taxonomy): Eukaryota > Fungi > Glomeromycota > Glomeromycetes > Archaeosporales > Ambisporaceae > Ambispora > Ambispora leptoticha. Next base: position 1,531 of record CAJVPS010003212.1, read on the forward strand.
ATTAAAATTAAAATAATAAAATTAATCTATAATTTTTGAATCAAAAAAATTATTACTAACTAAATAAAATTATTCTATATATAAGAAAGAATTATTAATAATTATATATATTAATATATTTTAAAAATCATATTTAAAAAAATAAAAATTTATTATAATTATTAATTATATCTTATTAAAATATATCAAAATATAATATATTAAAAAACTTACAAGTAAGTAATTTTAATATTAAATATAAATTTAATAAAGATAATATTATTACAAATATATTTTTATATTATTATTATTATTATTAATCTTATTAATAAATTTAAAAAATAGTTATTTTAAAGAAATCTTGAAAATTTTATAGAATTTTAAAAATATAATATTAAATAACAAGTCAAATCTTGTTATTTTAAATTAAAAAAATTAATTTATTTAAAGAATATTAATTATATAGTAATTTTAATTAATAGAATATTAAAAATAAAGATCTTATTTAAATTTTATATCTTATTAATTACTAAATATATTAGTATTATATATTATTATTTCTTAATAATTTTTATTAATTAAAGATAAATAAAAATATTTATAAATATATAATTAGACATAATTCTTATTAATATAATAAAAATAGTAAATGATTATCTTTTAAATTATTTTAATCTTTAATTATATTAAAATATAAATATAAATAGAAATAAAATAATATAAACTTTATTATTTAATTTTCTATTATCAATTTAAATATAATATAATAGTTATATTTGTAGATAAACTTTCAAAGAGAGTTTATTTTGCATTAATTTATATAATAATAATAATATTTAATATTATTAAAATATTCTTTAAAGTTATTTTTAAGTTATATTAACTATTCTTAGTAATTATTTCTGATAGAAATATAAAATTTATTAATAGATTTAAAAATTACTTTTTGAATAGCTTGAAATAAAACTAATAATATCAATAATCTTTTATTTATAATTAAATAGTCAAATAAAAAGATTAAATAGAATATTAAAAAAAATATTAGAAATTTATATAATATATAAATAAAACTATTAAAATAAAAATTTACAAATAGTTAAATTTATTTATAATAATAGCAAATAAGCTTTTACTAAATTTATATTATTTGAATTAGATTGTAAATAATTATCTCACATATTAATTATTATTCTATTATCAAATAACAATATTATAAACTTTTAAGAATTCATAAAATATTAGAAGAATATAATAAAAATAACTAAAGATTTTATTTTTATTAATTATTTATATTTTATTAAATATTTATAAATTAAAACTATTCACTTTTCATTTTATTTTATTTATAATTATAAATAAATAATCTTATATAGTTATACTATAATAATTATAATCAAAGTAAAATATTATATTTTTTATAATTAATAATTCAAAAATTATTTAAAGTACTTTAGTTAATATATTTTTTTAGATTTTTTATTAGTAACTTATATTAATATATATAAAATTAATAAAAATTAATAAAAAATATATATTAAACTAGTAAATTTTAGCTATTTAGATTTATAATTTATGTGTGTATTTAATTCTTAAAAAATATCGATAAGTTATTTTTTAGCAAAATGATTGATTGTGATTTGATGTGATGATCAAGGGAAGTTTGCAATATCGATATTTCTTTATTTGATTTTTTTGTATCTAATATTTTTCTATAGCATAGAAGATACACACATAGAAAGTATAGGGGTATTTTTGAACAGTTGCAATAGGTAAACAGTCTTTTTACACAGCATAATGACAGAGACTTTCTCAACTGCTTGTCTTGTGTTATAATTAGGCTTTAAAAATCAAAGATGCAACAGATCAAGCTAACTTTTCTCGGACTCGAGCTGTTTTGGCAACAAGCGATATTAAACACGATTGTCGTTGCATTTTACGAAATAAAGAAATAACACCGATAACTTGTTTAAGTGAGCATAGTATAAATAGAAATTTTTTCTATTACAATATCACCTCGATTGTTTTATTATTTTAAAATAATATACCTTGCCTTGCATTAGTTACGGAAATAATCAACAAATTACTTTACAATCTGCTGCATAACTTTTTAGATGAGATGACATATTTCCATAAAGATTTTCTATCTCTTACCGGAATACTTTTTTTAGAAATCCGGAGCATACTAGAATAAAAGATTATTGAAATTATCTGACAAATACAGTCATATAATTGTTATGTAAAGATTGTAAAATCTGTATGTTTTATGATTTATGCAAAAGTACCCTTTTACAGATGTTTCGTATGCTTTTGTATACATCCTATATAATTTATGAAATAATGTAAGCAGGTACTAATCGTTTCACATCTTTTTGAACAATATACATGCATATGTGAAATATACTTGTACATGTAAAATATTGTTAGCATTGATGCACCAAAACAACAATGAGATAACGATATCAACTCTTTTAAATTGAATACTTCTTAAAGAAGGCCGGCGGCATTTTTGCTGCATGCAGATTGAGGAGATAACGTTTGAACTTTAATAAATTTCGTGTAAAACAAACAAAATGACAATTACATAATGATAAAAAATTCCGCAATAAATATTCTTTGATTTGTTCAAATATTTTTATACCAATAAAATAATATAGGTTCGTTATACAAATAAAGGGGCATAACAATTTTTGCAGGAACGAATAATTTTTAAAAATGATTTTGATAATGATAAATGAAATGCCATGTTCAATTATAATGTAGAAAACCTAAAAAAAATACAACGCTTACTATGATTCAACCACATTGATGTATTTCCTTTCCAAGTTTAAAAGTCATGAATATTTATGTGGTACGTAAAATTTACGCCAAAAATATATGTAACACGTCGACTTAGAATAGAAAAATTTGTAACTTCAATTTTCTACTTATATAACATATAATAATATCGCGCAAACTTAAAATTAACTCGATAATTTAGCGTAGATGCGTGCGTATTGAACTTATTTTCTTAACTGTCTAAGAATTACCTTAGTCTGTACACCGATACTTTTTCTAAAGAGAATTATGAACAAATGTAGTCATTTAGTGACTAAGCCAAGATAATAGAAATATCAGAATTAGCATATTGTGGTCTGGAAACAAATTAACGTTTAAATGCAATAAGCAATAAAAATATCGCAAGATCTACATGCACAATACATGTATGTGCATGCACTGTTACCTTTAACGTGAAAATCGTTACCGTTACGGTTAGGGATGCTAGTCGATCATAAGTTTTTATGCATAATTATCGTTATTAATATCGTCTATTATAATGTTCATCATTTATTATATTGCTATTGTTTCGTGTGATTATTGAATACGAATTATTATCGTAATTGTTATATCATTATTATTTAAATATAAATCATATAAACTAAAAACTAAATTTGTTAAAAAAAATGAATGAATTTTTCTTTGACGATTATGAAGATGATAATAATGTTTTAGAAGAATATATAGCTGAAATGGAAGAGATAGAATTTGACGAATCATCTAAAACAAATATTAATGAAAGCAAACAATTTGACTAGCACTGAATATTCAGATAGAAATATATTGGAAGTTTGGTAATATGTTAATAAAGATGATCCCACCCATCGTTATTGTCTGACATGCAAATTTATATTTTCACCAAAAACCAGTACATCAAGCATATGAGAACATTTATATAAGCATAATTTATTAAATAAAAAAAAATAAAACCAAAACACATCCTGAGAAAGAACAACTAGAATGAGCAATTCTTTAATTAAATGTATCATTCAAGCATGCAACCTTTTTTCAGTAGTGGATAATATTTCATTTCGTAATTTATTAAATAAGCTTGATTCACAATTTATAATCCCAAACCATACACAATAAAATTTTAGTAACATTTATTAGATAGTGAATTAAACTTAATACTATTATTAGTAATATTTCAGATAAAGCTTCAATAACTACAAACATGTGGACTAGTATCACAATGGAAAGTTTTAGAGCAATTACAATTCATTTGGTTGATAAAGATTGGCATTTACGTCATTTTACTCTAGAAATTACAAATTTCGAGAATCTCATACAGGCACAACGATTTGTAATTATATAATGAAACTCTAGAAGAATTTGATTTGACTCAGAAAATTGCTGCAACTACTATAATAATGGCTCAAACATAATTTCAGCATGTCATCAAATAAAACAAAGACTCAATCCAAATAATATTTCAGCTAAATTTTCTAACTATCATTATATATTGAATCTTGCAGTTTGAAGCTGGATTAAAAAGTGGATGTATTGATTAAAAAAGCATGACAATTTGTAAAAGTAATTCACAAGTCTTAGTAGCTTTAGAAAGATATCATTTTTTGGATGAAAAGAATTTTTTCAGCCAATTCTTAATATAAAAAATGTTGAAATTCAACTTTTTATATACTAATATGTACTCAAATTCTTAGGACTTATCTTGATATGCTAATTATATGACATCCTTTCTTAAATAATTTATATCCAACATCAGATGAATGGAATTAAATTGGAAATATTATGGAATTATTAGAGTAATTTGATATAGCTACAAAGGAACTATCTGCTTAAAATTATCCTGCTATAGCTTATGCATATATTGTTTTACTTGGTATATGCTCTAATTTTAGAAATTATAATGGTGAAGCTTTATTAAAAGAAATAGCCATGATGATGCACAATAAATAACAAAATTATTGGCAATATATTGATGAAACATCACATGTGGCTGCGTTTTTGGATCCATGTCATAGAAAGTATTATTTTCCAGGAAAATCTATTGAAGAAATTTTTGATCCAATACATTGTTGACTTCCTACAAAAATTACAAATCCAAGTCCAACTCAAAAAAGATCATTCTTTATAATGCAATTTACACAATATTTAATAAATTCTTCTACACAACAAAATGACAAAATACAACATTATTGGGATTTACCTTCATATGATGATGATGTAGAACTATTAAAATGCATCAAAATGAATTTCCATTATTGTCTAAGTTAGCATGAAATCATTTGTCAATTCAAGCAAGCTCGGTTAATTGTGTACAATTATTTTCAATTGCTGGCGTTGTTATTAGTAAAGCAAGAAATAGATTAACGGGTGAAAGTGCTCGTGCATGTTTGTGTTTAAAAAGTTGGATGAATGAAAATATTTAGAAAATATTTTATTTCGTTCTTTATTTCGTTCTTTATGATTTTTTATTTAGTTATATATTAAAAAATAAAAATATGCGTAATTTTAGGATATAACTTTGATTTATTACGCATTCATGTAGATCGACTTTTAGTCGACTTGAATCGACTATGACTCATAATCGGTAAAAGTCGAGTCGTTAGCATCCCTAGTTACAGTTCTCGCAACAAATTTACGATCATTAGCGTTTCGAGAATCTCTTTAGCTCTTCGTAATAACGGCTTTTGCAATAATTAGCGTTTAATATTTCGTAATAATAGCTTCCGCAATTATTGACATTTAACGCTTCGTAGCAGTAGCTTTTACAACGATGTGATATGCCACTATAGTAATTAACATTTGACAATGATTAGCACTTCACGATTGTCATAATTAATGCTTGATAACGATAATGATGTTTCTTGAGTTCGTTTATTTTCTCTAATTTTTATTTTACTTTCATTACTTTTTTTATTTACATTATTCTCTTCTATACAAAGAAACGACAGTAAAGCATGTAATTACACAGCCTAAGACGTCTTTGGAATATTTTTGTCGTTAGATCGAGACACATAACAGACGCCAAAACAATAGAATAGAAACTTACTATTATTAATTCTGTATAAACCCACATTATATAAAGGCAAGTTCTTGGCCTCCCAACAAGAACAGAACAACAAAAAAATAAAAATACAGATATTAACTTGTGAAAATCCTTTTGCTTGCAAAATATCCTTTTGTTGTTACTCACCCCAATTCTTATTTATTTCTTTTGTGCCTAACATAAATTGGTAGTGGACAAACTCCATTCTAATAAATCATATTTACCTTTAGTATTTTTGTTTGTTGACATTGGATAAGTCTAACTGTTGAACTAGCTTAGTGCCTTATTTTTTAATTGTTAGTTTGTTGGCCGCGTCAATATGTCAACACCTCTTTTAGTAGTGTTGGTAACAGAATCTACCCATATTCCTTTGGAATTTCATGAATTGTTCAATCTTGTTTAATATTCCCGTACTCAAGACCCTTATCATCATTTTAAATCGTAGTTTTCGTAAAAACTACCGTGGGAAACCTTTAGAACGAATAGAGAACCTCTCTTCTTGTAAATATTCAGTCTCAGCTCTCCACCATCGTGTTACGCCCTACTTTGAGGTCCAACATCTTTAAGAGGCAGTGTAACAGCATCTAAAGTGACGATTCGACATCTAGTGGTCTGATATTAACAAAATCTACTATTCGATTCATCTTGAATAGGTATAGATTTTTGCTAATATCGGAACACTAGATGTCGATATATATATATATGCATCATAAAGTTGTCGATTTATTTTTAGGCATCAAAAAAGTTAATAGATCACTTTAGTGCGCAATATCTCGACGTCTAATGATCATATTCAATCAAAAATATTACCATTCGATTCGTATCAGCTAGATGAATCAAGTGGTAAGTAGTATTTTTGCTCAAATCGTACCGCTGGAGCTCAAAAACCGTGCACTGAATGTTGAGATATGTGTCATAAAAAGTGACCGATCGATCATATTTGAGGTGTGGACGTATCGATACCCGATACAGAAGTTTATCGTAGATGATCACTGGTTGCATTGTTTTTGTGCTTTTGGAAAATTACCGTTACATGTATCTGCATATAGATTTGCAAACGTGCTACATGTATCGGTATTATGTAAGGTGATAAGATAGATTTACAATTGTACATGAATAAGAAAATTGTGATCTGATGTTTTAAATATGTAGAATTTTCATATTATTGATTTGCAGTATAAGAACAAATTTTCTTCGAAAGGTTACTAAAAATATGTATATATACAGATTTTATAGATACTAAAAAACTAGTCTTTGATAATGTATTCGTATATAGAGTGTTCTTATAAAAAGGTTCGACTGTATTATGAATAAGCGAAATTCTAAAAAAGTCGACAAAAGTTTCCTATTTATCTGTTATACGTAACATAGAAATATAATGCCATCTTTTATGACAAGAATAGGGATGTACAGAATGAAAAAATATGTGCAGCAAATAAAGAGTACATGTATTTAGTTGAATACATGTATATTAACACAATTATTAAAGTTACCAATCTCTAATTTTATAACTCTTTCTTTTACATAAAGCAATAAATATTTTAATTATAGAAAATTTAAAAAAGTGAATTTTTCAATATCTAAAAATTGCAAGAAAAAATTAAGATACAGTTGATTCTCCCAAGCTGATGGAAAGAATTTATATTAGTATTAAAAAATCACAAATTATTGGATATATATATATATATACAATTTTTTCTCAGTTTGACAGATTATCGGTTTTTGGAGGTTTGACTTTATTATATATCTATGATTATCGAATTTATTATAAATTTATTATAAATTTATTAAGCTTTTTATAAGAATTGAGATTGAGTTATAAATTTTAGTTTCAAAATTTTTGAAAATTAATATTGTTTATTTGCTATTAAAACATAAAAGGAGAGAATACAATAGTACTTAGCCATTACGAAAAAGCCAGGTCATGTAATTTTTTAAGGTTAAAACAATCAAATCGCAAGATCAATATATGAACTACATGTCTATTCATATCATAAAAAAACAACAAGAAGTATTAACTTGTAAACAAGTTAAAATATTATTTATTTAATAAATTTCTCTATTTGAAATAGGATCCGGCTCAAGTTAAGCCCGAATAGTTGAAAAATTTGAACTAGCACATTTCTAGTCTACTTTCCGGAAACAGATGATCATTTAGGAACAAGTAATTATATATATTATTTTTATGACAATCAGAAATTGTGAGTACTGTACACTGTACATATGTTCAGTTAATAACAAGATTAAATTGCATTCATTCATACAACAAACTCGATTTCACATACATTTAGTGTACTCTATGCGTGCCTCGAATTACGAAGTTCCAAAAATTACAAGATAATTAATTGTTAGACTGTATGGGCTTTAAAAGAATATAAATATATAATCTCTTTTTATTTACTCACTCAATTAATATTTTAATTGATGCTTTTAATTATTTTTGTGACCTTAAAAATTTGCATTAATTACTTTCTTTTCTTTCCCATTTACAGAGTTAAAAACAAAACAACTCACTAATTTTATAGAATTATATATAAATGTTTTAAAAATAGCAAAAAGGTTTTATAAGAATTTAGAGAGTACGAGTGTCTTCTAAATTTCATTATGCATGTACGACGATAATGAATATATCCTCTAATTACATGTATATTGACATCAAATTTATCACATACGTCATATCTCAGTAAATGTAAACTATCAAAATCAATTAATTCGGGTTTATCGAGGCTGAGCCACTATAAATGTTTATGAACCAAGTAAGAGTTATTGTAACTACTCCTAGAATTAAAAGCCAGCTTATGCAGATATAATACTCAATTGACTGAATAATAATTATTGCAATAATTTGCAAACGCCATTGGAAATTCATTAATTTATTCAAATGTTATTGAAGGATCACATTTTGCGTAAAGAAACTGCTTTTGATATAAAGAGATTCTATGCTAAACCAATTAGTTTTATAAAAACTGCGTCAGAGAAATTCTGAAATTATAATTTAAAGTAAATTAAATAAAATTATATACAGGATATAACAAGCTTTTTCAAAAAAAATGGATTTTTTTAGAATAGGCAATATGTGAAAAGATGATATGTTTGATGTAATAAGACTTCTACGTGTTTTTTTGCAAGCACTAAGCAATAAAGATAGCATTATCCAAGAACAATGTCGTCTCTTTCACCCGTACATCTCACGGGTATTTCAAACAACGCCTCACAAAATTTCGAAACTCAAAACTATCTTCCTCCTCAGCAAGAACTTAATGAAACTTCTCCTGGTCTTGTCTCCAAACGTACCCGGGCATTTACCCCAGACGAA
>CAJVPS010003213.1:0-10651 GCA_910591765.1 Ambispora leptoticha
AATAAGTCAAGTATATTTTATTTGATTTAGAAGATTCTTGTAAGCTTTCTCATATATAAAAGCTTTATTTTGTTTTGGTATATACTCTTTGTTTGCCTAATAATTAAAAAAATATTGTTAAAGGGTTTAGTCAGTGCACTAAATCTTTTGTTTTAGTTATAATATTTGTTATTTTAGTTTTTGATACCTACTCTTAGTTTAGTTTTCATGATCACAACTTTGTTTTTATATTTTTGTTTTATTTTATTTTTGTCTTGTGTTAATATAATACTCATAAGTATTGGCACTAGAAAATCTTTAGAATAATTATTATCCTTTTAATTTTTATAAATAATTCAGTCTTCACTCTCAAAACTTATTATAAATTATATTTGTGATAAAATCTACCTTTCAGAGTATAGTTTATAATAATACTTATTTATTATCTATTATAATATATTATAACTCTAAAATTTTATAAATCATAACCAGTTATAACTAAATAATACTTTATTTATTATTATATTATAATAGTTAAAGAGTTATTTTTAGTACAAATTCTATTTAATGAAGAAGATAAAGTTATTTATAAAGATATTATTAATAATATAATAATTAAAAGACTTTTTTAAGTACTATAACAAAAGCTTACTAGTTTCAAAGAGTATAATATTATCATCTGTTTTTATTTTATTAAGATATCAATATAAAATTATATAGTCAAGAAGATGACAGTATATTAAATTTATATTTTTTTATTTGCAATCTCTTGAATTAGAAATATAATTTTAACTTCTATAATTTAGACAAGAATATTTTTATTTAGTTTTTCTAAGTATATTAATATTTTAACTGAGAAATAAAATATGAATTTAGAATCAGAAAGATTATCTTTTTTTACTATCTTGATTAATTTAATCATGCTCCACATAAATTATTCAAATTATTCTGAATTTATCTTTACTAAAATATAATAATTTAAAATTAAAATATGTATATAAAATATATATATATATATAGTGATAACCAAAAGTAATGACTCAGAGGCTAAATTTACTAATAAAATATAGTGAAAATTGAAATTTTCTCTCTATATAAAAATTAATAATTTTAATAAGAAATAATTTTTATTTTTATATTAAAATAAAGTTTATCAGTTGTAGTTTAACATATATTTTTTTCAGATTTTTTAGATTTTTTTTGAAAGAGTTACTTTAATTATAAAGTTAGTGCAAAAATTTTTATTAATTAAATTTCATTTTTAGTTAGTAAAAATTTTTGCATTAACTTTACAATTAGAGCAACTCTTTCAGAAAAAATCTAAAAAATCTGAAAAAATATATGTTAAACTATAACTAATAAACTTTATTTTAATATAAAAATAAAATTATTAATAAAATTATAAATTTTAATATAGAGAGAAATTTTCAATTTTCATTATGTTTTATTAATAAATTTAGCCCCTGAATCATTACTTTTGATCATCACTATATAGATTTAAAACCAATTTATTTTAAATTCTGATATAATAAAATATAGGTTATTTTTTCTTAAATATTTAACTTTAAAAATAAATATTAAAATAGCAAAGAAATTTAAAATAAATAACTAATTTAAATCATAAAGGTTTAACTTAAAAAAACTTTTCAAAAAAAGTTAAATATCATATATTTAATCAAAAATTTATTTTAAAAAATATGAGATAACATATTACTTATTATAATTATTCTAATTCTAATTATCTATTAAGTGTTTATTCTAGTTTTGTCTAATTAATAATAATTTAATTAAAAAAATCTGATAAATTTTCAAATGAATTTAACAATATAAACTATAATTCAGATATTATATTAAATTATTTTAATTTAGTTTATAAAATTTCTCATTAGTATTCATCAAATTAATAATTAATATTTCTGATTTTTATTATATTTTTAATGTAGTTTTAAAATATACATTTCTAGTATTTCAAGTTTAATTATATATTATAAATACTTGAAATTATACGTATAATGTAAATTTCAAAAAAAGTAGATAATACTTTTGAGATTTTTAAATAAATAAATATATAAAATTAATAATCTATTTCATGTGATTATATGAAAAAAATGCTATATACACGTATTTGTTATTAAATATGATTTTAGATTTTTGAAAATTTTCATATTGATAAAGTCTATGAACGAAAATTATTTTAATTTGAAGTAATATTATATCGATATGCTTATTGTGTATAACAAATCGAGAATTGAGCCACAATACATGTAGATTGTTGAACCAAGATAAAAATACATGTAATATATAAATAGTAATATGATAACGTATTGCATGGCCAAGCAAAAACCCATGTTTTTTGTGATCATGTAACAAATAGAGGCCTAGAACAGTCTATATCGATATAGCAGATTTTTGATCACTACATACGTGTTTATGCAACCATTGAATCTTATTACGAACCAAAGGAGAGATTAATGAAACTAGATTTTTTTAAAATATTAACTTTTTATTTTCCTTATTTTGACATAGCATATTCTATCTATTCTGAATTAAATTATTTTTACATGTATTTGAATTTGTACATTAATCTTAAAACATATTAATTATTCAGTTTATCATTGAATAATAGTTAAATAACAATTTTCTGCCCCCAAATTCTCTTAATCGGAACTCCAGTTCCCAATTCAATACACTCAGCTTTGCATTGTTGCCAAAACTGCTCGTATTCCTTTGGAGACATGTCCATTACCTCGCCTAACAACATTCTAATAGGACCCATAAAAAATTCCTCGACTAGACTTAAATATAGTTCTCCGGCAAAACCACCAGATGATCCAAGCTTTGTTACTCGTATCACTTGTTGAATGTTAGTTAATTGCCCCGTGGCGAGTAACATATTTTCGTGTTTCAAAGTGAGATCTGCACTCCTTTCAAGACTCGTGATTACTGGAATTTATTGGAGGTTAGTTTACGTTGCAAAATGAGGAGTAATTATCAATTTATACATACGTGTTTTCATCATTTGTGTAAAATTCTTTCCAATATTAGAGTAAATTAATTCTACTTCCGAAATTTCAAAATATCCACCGGGTTTTAAAAATCTATCAAAAAATAACGAAGATGGATTTGAATATATATTAAACCCATGTAAACATCGTTCAGAAAAAATGACTGACTTTAACATTTTCTCAATTATTTTGGCATAGATTTCTTCATTAAATGTAAGATTCATAAAACCTATTCGAACCATATCAAATGAGTTCTCCTCGAAATTTAATTTCTCCAATTGCATCAAATCGCACCGATAAAAGTTTACATTTGCCGGTTTTATTTGGCTAGGATAGAGTGGTTCAATATCAATACCATAGAAATGCGAGTTAGGATATTGCGTCGCCATGTCAAGAAGCCAAACTCCCGGCCCACACCTTTTGGAGAGCAAAAACAATACTATGTAGAAAATATGAAAAATGATTGACAATAGAAAATGATTGACATGTATTTACCCTCCATCCAAAACGCGGGCACCTGTTTTTAAAGTTTCTTCCAGCGGGCATGAGAAATTATGCCCGAATACATGTTTGACGAAAAAATGATGACGTTGTAGTCGGTCAATATCATAATATGATTTAGGCAAATAATATTCTTCTTTTCGTCTGATTTGTTGTTTTTGCCGCTCATTTGTCAAAGCGATCTTTTGTTTCTTCGAAGTCGATTTGGAATTTCCCATTATTGTTTATCGTAGTATGTATGAAGACGATGGTGCCAAGGAAGAAATAAATTTGCCAGTGTCCGCATGTTATTTATATTATTTGTTCAAAGTGACAATCTATATTATAAAAGCATTGACTGTGTTATTATATTTTATATTTATTGTTGTTTTATCTATTATAAGCTAATAAAAAAATTATTAATTCATTGGTATACGTGATATGAAACTTGGATACGCGAATGCATTCAAAAAATATGATATACCGCCAAGGTTTTTTTTTAGTCGAACAAATACGAAAGCCTCATCTTGTTTTCCCTGGATTTAAAATTTATTTGGGATGGAAACACAAATTACATGTATATGTAATTTTTTAATTGTCAACGGAGAATAAATACTCCACACTGAAGCGTCAGTACAAATTATGTAATATCGACATTAATATTTAAAGTTAGATGTGCATTTTGTATAGTTTCAAAGCAAGAATCCCGAATGCTGATATAATAAGCGCGAGAATTTATCATGGTTTAAAATTTTTATTACAGTACGCATTTTAATTCAAGTTTTTTTTTTGATTTTATAAATTACATTATACATGTGCAAAAAATCTTTTCTCGTTTTGAAATGGCTAAAAGTTTATAAATCATAAATATTTTTTTGAATTCAATTTTGATTTGCAATTTTTATAAACCCCCCCCATTGTAAATAATGTAAAGTTATGCGGGTGGGCAAAAAATTTACACAAACTACATGCACATATATTTTTAAGGGCTTTTGGGTTGTCGGGAAAAACAAAGTTATTAAATAATACTGTTGTGTAATAGAAGGCTCATGTTTTGCTAGAAACAGAAGTTCTTTATATATATTAATTATAGACATCTCAAATGCATGTACAGATATACATGCCGAGATGTATGACAAATTTCTTGGTATGACTACAGGTTATTTCAGGTTTAACTTTTCGAATAAAATTTAATTTAGTGGGATTTGATCTGATCTGTTTATTCAAGACTCCCAAAATTTACATATCAATGTCCCTATGAATTTTGGCAATAATTTATTTTTTGAAAGTTATTATCAATGATTATATTGACGAATGACGATTTTATATTATTTTAATATATTATCTGACTCAGCCAGGTTAAAAGAGACACTTACAACTTACCTTGAAATATTGTATTACGTTTATGACTACATGTATACAAATTGAGCACTAAATCAAACAAATAAAGAGATACGGCTTTCCTACGCATATTACGTACAGTATATTAACAAAAGGAATTCGTATTCTTTGTCGCGTATGCAAATCAGTTTATTTGTTGTTTCAAGGATTATGCATTATCATATAATATTATTACATGATATTTGTCATAAAATGATATGATATTGTAATAAAATATATGCAGAATTATTATATTGAACATCATATAACGGGAACTATTCGGGAACCAAGCGAAAAGCTTATTACACCGAGAATGGCTTATAATGGGGGCCCACAGCAATGAGGAATGATTAGTTCTCGAGACAAACTTTATTTCGTATAACGCGACCCCTTCATATCGAATTTTGATTATATATCCCATTTTGTTTATCGCCATTATCATAATACGTCAAATAATTACGTAATTGACTAGTAAGCAAGATGAATATAAACAGTCCCCAATTACGAAGAATAAACACTCTTATCTAAAAGATGAGCAGCGATATTGACAAATTAAGTATGCTAATGAAAATACCTCATCAAATTTACCTAGACAAATTAAGAAATTGACCAACCGCCACTTCCTTTTTATTGTTCAACGTGAATTCTCTTTGTCTCAAAGCGAGACTTATCACTGCCACTTGCACAAAACGAATTAAGGGGAACAAACAGTTTAGAATCATTAGTTGTTGATAATAAACATAAGCTATGCTTAATCGCTGTTTTCGTTTATTTGTTAAGATATTGCGGCAGCTTAGCCTTATATAGTAAAAAGATGTTTTATAAGTACATGTTCCTTACGCGCGTACATAATTGGAATTTGAAGCACGTTACATCATAAGCACATACCAGAATGTAAAATGCAACAAAGAATGCATTTCTAAATTGATCTATAATATTAGTAAGACAAGATAAAAGAGAGAAATGAATCGATCAATGAATTAATGAATTATTTGCGATTAATTGTTCTGTTGCATTATCGCGATACATTATTGCGTTATGAACTAATTTATCGTTTGATTGAATGATTGATTACAAATACGTGTTTTTTCTTTTATTATTAATATTTCAAATTGCAGTTTCTCTCCATCCTTTTATTTTTTCATAAAAAATAGCGAGCTTGCTCCTTTTTAGCTTGTTTATATAGCAAAATTTAGTTCTATCGCATTTTTTCAATTTTAAAACTATAGATCAATCTCATCAATCAACCTTTCGATCTATTTGTTCAATCACCAGTAATATTTACCCACGAGCGAGTTCTTGATTTCTATGATAGAAAAACTACGACAAAAAACCACTTAAAAATCACACGATTATTGTAAATATTAAAGTAAATAAATTAGACCTGATCCCGGGAAATACGTAATGCATCACCAACAACCCAGAAAACGCGCATGGTAAATATCAAATCATGTAAATTTCAAAACATAAAATACCCAAAGACATGGATCATTCAAGAAATCACCCAAGAAAACCGGATTTCACACTGCTACCACATGCAACAAATGTCAAATTAATAATTATAACCTCCCACTCAACGCTTTATGTGCTGAGCTGACTATGAAATACTTTCATTATTCCATGATAATAACTATAATAGTAATTTGATATTCGATTGATCATTGGTCGTCAGTCAGTTTTGCTGGTGATAGCGCATGAAATATCAATTTTATTTAAGGACCAATAAATAAATGAAAATAAAATCAACATAAAATACCAAATAAAACTGTTGATAATAATAAGTAAATAATATAATAATATACTTTTTAACTTTATATATATATATAAACTCCTTTATCTTTTGCACTAGACACACACTCTCGTTTCGTTCTTTTTTTCTTGAATATTTAATAAATATATATATATATATATATATATATATATATATATTTCTCTGTGTGTCCGCTGTTGTTGATTTTAGCTATAAAAATAGAAATCAACCTGACTTCAAGTCTCGTGTGCGTAACATATAAATAATTCGGGTATTTTAAAATTCCTTATTTTAATCATTCCGGTTAATGGCTGATCTTTTATAATCAATGTTCTCTTTTATATATATAAGAATGTCCCAAAAAATGGAAAACAACAGCAATGCTAATTTTACCGATGAATTCGGAATAGGATTGAACAACGACGAAGATATTTTTCCAACAGTCGTCGCCAATCAAAATATGTGTGATGACGATAATTGGCAACAAAACGACGACGAGAATAGTAGTTCTGTCTATCAAGATCAATCTGAGTCCACCGCCGTTATTGCCAACAACAATAACGATTCATTCGATTCATCCACTATAAATGATCAAATGCTCAATACCAATGTTATTATTTACGATATGAGATCCAATGATTCGTCATCTGTTCACGACTTTAGTGTACCGGATATTGATGAGAATCTAAATATCGCCGGTAATAATGATAGTATTTCTAATCAACAAATAGTATCCAATTGGGAACAAAATGCGAATTACTTTACTTATATGGATGCTGCGACCACCAATGCTGGTGATAACGAACAATTTTACATTCAGAATCTAACTAATTCTAGAAACGAAAATCTCAACAATCAAAATTATAATAGAAACAATAACAATGATAATAATAATTCGCGCATTCCAGTCAACTCCATGATCGTTAATGGAAATATAATTGATCCAGACCTCATGGCAACTGAGTATGCAGGAGCATCCAATGATTTCGTTATCAATCGCGCGAGTTCCGAATGTTCTGATGATTCTTCGCTGCTAGATATCTTAGATAATAGCAATAATAACACTAATAATCATAATATTCAAAATATTATTAACGGGAATGGCGCAAATGACTATTGGTCCTCCGTTTTAGAACCTTCGACAGCAACAAATTATTTTGATAATCATGATGGGAACATGTTACGCTCTTTACAATATTACGCGAATGCAACAATTCAAAATCAATTTCCTCAATACGCGTTTAATCCGATTTTAGGATCTCAACAGCATCCAATGCAAACACAACATTCTATTAATCGCGAACACAATTCAATCCCGTTTGCGCATCTTTTTGACACAACGACGCATGCAAACATTCATCACAATAATTTCATAAAATTGAAAAAGAAACGGACTCGCAAGCATCATGAGATAGTTGATATTGCTGTCCAAGGATCTGGATCGTCATCTTCTCAAATCCCATCACCAATTATCAGTGGTTTACGTCACGATGAAATTCCACAATGTTCAAATTGTGGTGTAAGAGAAACGCCTGCTTGGAGACGTGATTTACAAGGAGTTGCATTGCTATGTAATGCCTGTGGTTTATAGTGAGTGTGCATATCATTACGTATTGTGTTTATTAGAATGATCATCTAATTTTCTAATTTTTCTTTGAATTTACAGCCTAAAAAATAAGGTATTTGCATTTTTATTTATTTTTAAACTTGAAATATATCTTATTTGGTATGTTTGCTTTTTGAAGGGAGTTCAACGTCCTACAGAGATAGCGCCAGATGGTACAATAAGATTAATGCGTGGACAACGAAGAGATAGTGATGTCACGTGCCAGAATTGTGGTGCTCGTAATACTCCGTGCTGGAGAACTCCAAATGGACAATCACTTTGTGGAAAAGTAGTTTATTTTTTTAAATTTATTTTGACGTCGATTTTGTTTATGACAAAACGAATAATTGTTTGGTTAAACTTGAATAGTGTGGCATCTTTCAACGAACGCACGGATATCCACGTCCACCGAGCCCATCACCTTCTTGCTCTTCAACATCGTCATCGCCATCGTTGTCTGCCGGAGGTTCTTTGCAGCCGCGGAAATCTCCTATTCAGTCTCTTGCTCCTTATTAAAATTTTCAATTTCTCTTTCTAAATTAAACTTGAAAATTTGCCTAAAAACGCAATATTTTAAGAATAGATTGTAATTTTTATTTCTTTTGTATGTCTATTTATCCTTTTATTTTTAGTTTTTACTTATTATATTATTGGTTGTTATTTTAAAAAATTGTATTTTTTCTTTTTTGTTTTTGTTCAATAACGATATAAGTTTAAAATAGAGAAAATAAATAAATAAATAAATAGAGCGAAACTAATAAGGTTCAACTAATATATTATCTTTTAAAGCAGATGTTTATTAATCCTAAGATTTTAGAATAAAAGGTTTTTGAATTGAGCAAATTAGACTTGTAAATATGCTTGAATATTATTTAAAAAATTATTTTTATAAAATACAATTTTTTAACGACCCGATTTAAATAATTTTTTTGAATTAACAGTAATACAATAATTATGTATTTAGACTTTTGATTTTCTAGCCAAATTATCTTCTTTTTTTGCAAATTAGATTCGAATGATTGATAACCGTTCCGCACTATATCATAGGAAATTTTAAGTGAATTTTTTATATAAATCTTTATCAAAGCTTAAAAATTCAAGATTTATAACGGCACTTTTAATTAAAAAAGCTATATACGTTGTGCCTATTGATTTATTAGATATTCTCTGTTAAGAGTATCTTAAAAACATAAAATTTAGTTTAGTTCCGAGATTCGAATATTAAATTTCTATAGAAAATAAGTTGAATTAAAAAGTGATGTATAGTTTACATTATGTAAAATTTTTATAACAGTCAGTCAAATTAAGTTGAAAATATGTTTGAATTACATGTATATGTATATATATGTATTGTATACAGTTGTTCCCTATATATAGCCATCCCTTTAGTCACGTCCTTTCTATAATCAGTCCAAATATAATAAAGCCAGGGTTGGCCTTGAACCAGACCAAAAATAATTAAATTACTAATAACTTTTCAAAAAAATTTGAATAATTTGTTCAACTATCCAAAAATGAATCTTGCATAAAGCATAAAAAATTTAATCTTTATACAGTTACAATTTCTAAAATCACACTTTTTTGTTGTTTCCAAAACATGATTATATGAAGAGATAAGTATATTATATCTGATTTCTATTTAATATATAGTAAATATATTACTTTATTATTATAACGAAACTTTATATATATAATATATAGAAAATATTAAACCATAATTGTTATAATTATTAAAATTCAAAGTTATATTTAATAATTTATTATATATTATAATTAAGATAGAATAAATAAAAATTAATTGTATTATTAAATATAAAGCTTAGTAATCAAATATTATAAGCAAATTAAATATTAATATATAATTGATTCTTTTAAAACTAATAGATATTTTTTGTCAAAATTGGTTAATATTATTATTAATATTTAATTTAGCATGTTTAATTATATAATAAAGATGAAATTTGATCTTGAATTAATAAAATATATAATAATATAAATAATAAAGAAGCTAAAGATATTAATATCAATATTTTTTATCTTTTAAATTTAATAATAAATCATATAATCAAATAGATCTTGAGCTTTAATTAGAAAAATTACGTTGAATAAGTATTATTTTAATTAATAATTTAAATAAAAAAATAAAGAAAAAGAAAGATTTATTAGATACTAATAAAGAAAATAATAATTATAATTCTATTATATTAATAACTAATTATTTAAGTATAAGTAAAAATAAAAATAACTAAAATATTAATTATTTTAATATATTAATAAAATATATATTTTATATTATTATATATAATTCAATATAAAAAATATTAATATATCAGATAAATATTAATAGATTATTTTTTCAAACTAAAATTTTAACTCTATCTTATTTAATTAAGTTATTAGATATTAAGATTTATTTAAATATAAAAATTTTTATTATATATCTTTTATAAA
>CAJVPS010003214.1:0-10649 GCA_910591765.1 Ambispora leptoticha
ATTATTTTTGATTGCCACTGTATATGATATATTTGTTATATTAATTTTTCTTCTTCTGTAGAGTTCTCTTTCAAATAGATAGGAATTTTTAATTCAATTAGTAATTTAGCATTTTGTTCATAGATTAAAAAAAATAGTTTATACTTTATTATTGAATTTCTATTAGTTTAAGAATAGCAGAAATAAAGATATTTCATTCTTGTTTATGTGCTATTATTAATTTTTATAAGATCATATACAATATTCTATTAAAGTATTCTATTATTTTATTTATTTATGGATAATAAAATAAAGAAAATTTATGTTTAATTTCAAATTTTATTAATAATTCTTTGACTATTCATTAACAAATTCTAATTTATTATCTAATTAAATTTCTTTAGAATATTTATATCTATAGATTATTTCTTCAAAAATAAATTTTGCAATTGTAGTAGCTTTTTTATCTAGAATTACTTTAGCTTTAGGCTATTTTGTAAGATAATTTATTATTATAATGATGTATCAATTTTCAGTTATTATTATTTTACTAGGTTTAATAAAATTAATAACAATTCTATCAAAGAATTATTCAATTTTAATAGAATGTAAGGCTTATTAAGTAATTTTTTTACTAGTTCACTAGCAAATTTTATAAGTTTTCATATAATTCTTAATATCTATTCTTATATCATTTTACCAATATTTATTTGTAATTTATTAATAGATTTCTTCATATTTAAAATGTTTAGATAAAGAGCTTGAATATAAATTAATAAGAATAGCTTCCATTTTATTTTCTTTGATAATATAAAAAGATGTAGTTGATTCTTTTTTTCTATTAATTTTATATAATATGACATTAATTTGTAAAAAGTATTTTGCTTGATTATGAATTTTATATTATTATTCAAGAGTTAATTCTATAGAATAAGTTTTATTGTTCAAATATCATTATAAATTATAATAAGTTATTAAACCTATATTATTGTTATAAAGAAAAAAGTTGCTTAATAATCTTTTAAATATATTTAGGATAATATATCAGCATTTTAATTTTTTCTTCCAGGTTGATAAGTAATAATAAAGATATATTTCATAAGAGACATAATCCAGCAGTTTATTCTAGCAGAATGACTTGATTAAGTTTTAAATAACCATCTTAAGATATTATAATTAGTAATTATTTCAAAAACTATTTCAAGTAGATAATGACAAAATTATTTAACAGTCTATATTACTGCTAGTACTTCTTTTTCAGTTACTCTATATTTTTATTCATTTAGTTTCAAAGTAACACTTGCATAAGTAACTACTTATTCTCTTTTATCTTTATCTTTCTAAGATAGAACAGCTCCAAGTTTTAAGTCTGAGGTATTAATATAAAAATAGAATTTCTTTATAAAATCAAGATAAATTAAAATAGGTATAATGATAAGATATTATTTAATTTGCTAAAAAGCTTCTTCTTGTTCTACAGTCTAAATAAATAATTCTTTATTATGAAGTAATTTAAATAGAGATATAGTGATTTGAGAGAATTCTTTAATGAATTTTCTATAGTATCCAGCTGATTCAAAAAATGATTAGAATTTTTTAATAATTCTTGATTGAAAAAAGATTTTATCTTCTGAATAGTTATTAAATTAGAGAAAATTTCTTCTTCAGTTATTATATATTCAAGAAATGGTAATTCTCTTTTGTAAAAGTTATATTTCTCTAGATTAAGTTTCAAATTAGCATTTCAGATTCTGCAAAATACTTTATTGAGATAATCTAAGTATTCTTCAAAATCTTTTGAAAATATATTCAAGTTATCAATATACATATTGATAAAGTTCTAATTATATTCTTCTAGTACAGTATTCATAATATATTGAAAAGTTATTAATATATTACATAATCCAAAAGGCATAACATTGAATTTAAAAAGTTCTTCTCTGGAGATGAAAGCAGTTTTGAATTTATCTTCTTCTTTCATTTCAGTTTGTTAATATCTAGAGATTAAGTTTATAAATAAAAATTAGTGAATATTTTCAAGAAAGTCCATCATTTTATCAATTCTTGATAATAGATAAGCATCTTTTTGGATAATAGTATTTATCTTTCTGTAATTAACACAAAATTTTTTCTTTTCATTCTTTTTAGAAATCATAATAATAGGTAAAGTCCAAGAATTAGTTGATAGTTGGATAATATTTACCTTTAATATTCTTTAAATTTCTTCTAATATGAATAATTGATCTGAAAGAGTAGTTTTGTAAAATTATTATTTAATAGGTGATTTATTTCCAGTATGTATCTCATGTTAAATTATATTACTTTGATCAAGTTCATATAATTCAGTTGCAAAGATATTAGCATTATCTTCTAGTAGTTAAGTAAAAAATCATTCTTGTTTAGCAGTTAATTTTTATTATTTAATAACTTTCTCTTCTTATTCTTATTTTAGAAATAGATATAAGCTTCTTGATGATTATTAAATCCAAATTCAGTTATTTCTTGACTAAATTATCCAAGTTCTTCTCTAGTAGAAACTGATTTAAATTGATCAATAGGTGCAAGTTGTAAAAATACTAGTTGAGTAATTTTCTGATCTGGTTCAATAATATAATTTTCTTCTGAATTATTTTGAATAATAATATTGATATTTCTAGTATATTCAGAGTCAATAGTTCTATCTTTAACATTAATTACTTATTTTGTAAGAGATAAATAAGAAATTATAACTCTTATAGAAATTTCTATGATAATATAAATATCTACTAGTATAACTTAATATGATAAAATTCTAATTGCTTCTTTTCTAGTATAATAACTAATATTAGTTAGATATATTTTTTCTGATAATTTTTCTTTATCTTGATCATTATAAACTTTGACTACATAGTATTTATCATTTTGTTCTATAAGAATATTCTTTAAATAGTTATTGAATTATTGTAAAAGTTTATTAAGAGCTTGATAAATAATGTTGAATTTTTCATGTATT
The DNA here is from genome assembly GCA_910591765.1 of Ambispora leptoticha. NCBI lineage: Eukaryota > Fungi > Glomeromycota > Glomeromycetes > Archaeosporales > Ambisporaceae > Ambispora > Ambispora leptoticha. The sequence goes on from CAJVPS010003214.1 coordinate 2,972, forward strand.
TTATTTAATTCAAGTTGAGAAGATTGATTTAAAATAAGAGTAAAACTAATTTCTTCAATTAATTTATTTGTTACTGCTTCCTCTGGGATCAGTTTTAAAGTTATAGATTATTTTTCTTTATCCAATTTAACTAGAAGTTCAAATTATACATAATCATTATATTTATTATTATTATAGAGAATTAGGTATTCTTGATAGTGTTTTACATTAATATAATCCAAGCAAGCAAGTTGCTATCTTCAATTAGGACTGAGTTATTAATATATATATTAAAATATTTCAATAGCAGAGATTTTTATAGAACTCTCATAGATAATTTTATGAATAAAGTTATCTTTATATATAAAATGAGATAGAATTGCTTTGCTAATTTCATCATATTTTTTATAAACTTCTAATAATATTTCTCTTTCTTTGAGTTTATTAATTATTTTAGTATTTTTTCTTTATTTTTCATAATTAAATCAGTAGATATATTGATATTTATAAGTACAAAAGTATTTCTTTTTATAGCTTCTAGTAACAAACATTTCTCTAGACTCATTATTTTTATTATATTAAGACAGGCTAAAAGAATTAATTATTTTTTTTTGATATAATTATCACAAGTAGTTACTTTTTCTCTATTTATTTTAAAATATATTCTAGTATAATATGTCTATATATTTTTTATATTTATGATATCTTTCAATCTGAGAGTTAAAATAAATTTGTTATGTGACAGATTAATATATATCAAAACTTTTCTTGATTTTTTTATTAATAAAGAGTTCTTGTTTAACTTTATCAGCTCAATCTTTATTAGTTTTAAATTCAATATGGAAAGATTTATAAATTTTAATTGTTATCCAGTTAGTAAGATTATTATAGTATTAGTAACTTTGGTAATCAGATATAAAGAGATTTTTATAGTACTAGCATTAACTATTTGATTCTTGCTAGTCAAATAACTATTAATTGTTTTAATTACATTATTAAGTAAACTTCTTGTCAAGTTATTTAAAATCTTTTCAAGTATATTTCTTCCATCTGATTTTGATTTTTTCTTGATAGGCTTGTACTTTATAAATTCTTTTAACACTTTAAATAATCTGAAATGATATTTCTCCAAAGTCAATATCTCTTAAATTTCAGTTTGAAGTTTTAATAAAGATTCAGATTTCTTTAATAATGATTTTAATACTATCATCATCTTGAAATTCTTGTTATCTAGAGATTATAATATTTCAATTATCATGTTATTACATAAAAAAATCTTCTTTTCAAGATATTATTTTTTAAATTTGCTTTCAGAATCTTCTTCTGATTTATCTTCTTCAAAACTTATATTATTAAATATCAGTTCTCTTCTATCACCATAAATAAATTTAATTAGTACTTTTCCTTTCTAATCATCATATTCAAAAGTGAAAAGTTTTTTTTTGATATTAATATTATAGTGGTTGATATAAATATCCAGAATTTATTATGATAAATAAGATATTTTATTTTTATTATTAACATATGCAAAAATTTTGTACACATATTCTCAAATATGACTACTAACTATTTACAAAAATTTAATAATCAATTTTTTTTTTCTCCCATTCAATCACTACTAAAATATGATCCTTTATACTCCTTGCTAATTGAAGAAAGAGATCTTTACTCAAACCTATCCATTCTATTTATATTATCATTTAAAATTTCATTATTAAAAGTTTTTTTTTTTAATTAACCATAAATTTATCTTCTTTTTTATCTTTCTCTTAAGTATGGCCCACAAATTCTTAATGAGATTGATATCTGACAAGTAAGAAGACTAATCAAGAATTCAAATACCATGGCAATAAAAAAGATTGATTATTTTGCCTGCATTGTAAATTGGAGAGTTATCCTATTGAAAATGCAATCTACAATCTGCTATAGAAATATGGGGAAAAAGGTTTGTTTCAAGAATTTCTTGATATTTTTTAGCATTAAAATTTTTAGTAAACAAGACAAGTGCAATTAGTTCTTGCGCATTAAAAGTATCTCAAGCATGAATCTTATAGAGATACTTTACTATACTTTTATGTAGTTGTAATGTTCCATGATAGTATCTTATTAGCTGAGTATTTCTAAATATTTGGAGGATTGTTTCGTCAAAAAAAATTATGTAAGACTAATTTTGATGAACATATTTCTATACCCATTCAAGATAAGCTGCAATATGATAGGCTGTAAAAAAAAGATCTGTAGTAGATGACAAATATTAAATTGAAGATTTTTTTTAAGATACATTAAATTATACAAATAGAAACTTTCAAGTTAGAATCTTTTTGTTTAAGTCTTTCAGTCATTTCAGCTGTAGTAATAGTATTATTGATCTGTACTAATTGGCTAAGGATACAACATTACTCAACTGTAAGAATTAGAGATCTTCCAGATCTGAGAAGTGATATAATACTTGATGATTTTTTAATCTGATTAATTATATTATATATCATAGATTTAGAAAAATCTGTTATTTACATAATTTCTGCAGGTTTCTGGATATTATTTGCTTAAAGCTGACTTACCACCATTCTTTATGCTTCATACTTGGAAATAAATAGTATTTTTTTTTATTTTTTTATTAATAGATGCAAAAACTGATGACAAAAATATTTATGTTATTATATTTATTATTAAACAAAGCAATCCTAATTTTATATACATATTAGTTTAAAATTGGTAATGTTACATAACATTTTGTGCATCAGATCAATATTCTAAATATTTATATCAATTACTATAGCTTTAATTTTGTTTAAAAAGTTTATTCTAATAAGAACACTATCTGTTAACAGTGATATTGATGGATACTATTCAGAAATCAAAAACTCAGAATTACTAAGTATATTTTGACTTTGATAATATTTACTTTAATAGAAATTATGATTTTATTAATATTTAAAAGTAGATTATTAATAGCTTCAAGAGATTGTTTAAATATTCTATTTATATCTGATATTAAAATATTTAAACTGCATTATATTTTTAATCTCATATCTTTAATAAAATTATGTATAGTGACACATCCAGAGATACTGGTATCAATAATTAAATTAATAATATTCTTTCTAACTTTTACTTCAAATCAGATAGATGTGATTTTGAGTTTTTATTCAAGGAATATTCTTCTTTTTTTTTAGTTTGAGTGTTATAGCTTGATATATCTCTTTTGATAATTGAGTTCTTTGTGATGGTAAGGTCTGAATGAGTTAAGCAACAGTAATATTTACTTTTTATTAAGCCAAATCTTCTAGAATATCATAAGATTTAGTCATGATAATAAGTATAGATAAAGTAATTTTGCTTTTCTTTTTGTAAATAGTCTTTTTGACAAGTTTTTTTTCAAGAATTTTAGATAGTCTAGTATTATTTATATCCTAATCAAGAATAACTTCAGGAATATCTTCTTGTTCTTTCTTTTTATTATTAATTAGTTTCTCATTTTTATCAATTGCTTTTTTATAAGATCAACTTATAGATCTAGTTTCATAAAGAAGTAGTTCTGAAATTTCTAGATTTCTTTTCAGTAGCCAAGTATTCATATGTATCAAGTAGCAAATTCATATTATTTGATTTGGCAGTTAATATTTGAATACTATTAATAAGAGCTTGTATTTAGGCTAATAATACATTTTGATTATTATTTATATTTTGATTATTACCAATATTTGTCTAATTTGATGATATATCATTTTGTTGCTAATTATTTTCATTAATTTTCTGATAATTATTTTCAAAATTATTCTGATTATTCTGATATAATTGTAACTAAGAACAATTAGGATGAATATAACCTGGCTTATCATAATTATAACAGGTTGAAACTAGTTTAGGATTTTGGTTATTAGATCTATAATCTGAATTATTTCTGTTATAGTTTAATTCTTTATTGATTTCTATACTTTTTATTCATTAGTTAAGATCTTGAAGTACTATCAATATAGCATTCAATATTGAGTTATCCTGGATTTGAGATTAGTAATACCTACAGGTTGATACATTGACATCTGCTTTCTTTATATTCTTTACAACTTATACTATATTTAGGAAAGTTTCATCAGCTGAAATCTGAATTTATTTTCTGATTTCTAATTTCAATTCTCTTCTGTAAGTTTATATCTTGTATTCTTTCAGATATTTATTTTCTGAATTTACTTTATAAAGTAGATTAATAAATTTATCTGTATATTCTTTCATAGTATTGATTTGTTATAAGATTTTAATCTTATCTTGCCATTGGTCAATTCTTTTTTAAATATGAAAGTGTATAGTAAATTGATAACTAAAACTATATGATTAGTTTTAATCATTATTTCAAGCAGTTAATCAAGTATCATTATCTTTTTTTCTTTTATCATATCACAAGATAGTAGTATTTTCTAGGTATTCTCTAACTAGCTATACTTTTCTGATATTTGTAATATCATTAGCTTAGATAGTAATATTAAAGTCTTTGAGTTATTCAGTTGAATATTGATCATTTCCATAGTATTTTCTAATTGGTATTATAATTTTCTCTATTAGTCAAGTATTCTGATTAGTTATTTGGTTAGTAAGTACTTCAAGAACTGCAATAAGATCTTCTAAATTATTTGGTTAAGCTATTTAGTTATTTTCTTTTTCTTCTAATTAATTATTATCTTCTAAATCAGTTTGAATATTTTTTTCTAAACTAGAATAATTACTATTTTCTTCTGATTCCGGAATTAATATAAGTTATATAGAGAATGTCAGCAAATCTTCTGAGTTCTTGATTTCAGAATAATAGTTATCAATATCACTATTAACAGAAGAGATTCTTGATTGAAAGATAAAGTCTTGATAGATAAATCATTAGTAAAATTATTCAATTAAGTCAAGTTATTCTTCTTGAGTATTAATATAATTAAATACAAGAATATTTACTAGCTATACTATTCTTTATCTTAATTAGCTAATATATATTTCAGTAAGATCAAGTTAAATTAATTCTTGAAATAACAAATATATGATTTGATTAATTGATATTACTTTAATATATTCTGTGAGCAAATAAAAGATATAAAATTGAAAAGAAAAATTAGATTATAAGGAATAATAATAGGAGCAAAAGTCTTAAGAAAGTACAGTTAACCCCTGTTAATATGACATCATTGGTTCCGAATATTTTGGTCATAATAATGAGGTATCATAATATAAATCATATTACAAATAAAGTCAAATTTATTAATAAAATGATAATTAAATAGGTTTTACATAATTATCAAGAGTTTTTTGAGTTTTTCTTTCAATAAACATACTATTAAGCTCACGAGTAAGCTTTCAGAGAATGGTAAGTCGATTTTGAGTAGATAAAGAAGGATCTTCTTGCTGAAGAAAAAGAGAAATATTATGAATAGAAGAAAGAGCTAATGAAATTGATATTTTAGAAAACTCTGGTTCATCATTATCATTATTGTCAGTGTCGTCTGATTGACTAATAGTATTCACTATTTCTTCAATGTTAAGTATGCGGTGAATAGCTTCATTTTTAGCAGGAATGTCAATATATTCTTGAGGATTCAAGATTTCATAATTTACCAAAGGTTCAAGAACATTCAAAACTGAATTTAATTGTAATTCTTCATCTTGTATATTGGTCTCGACAAAATGTATGGCGGCAGTCATGTCATTAGTATTCATAATACCTATTTTTTTCCAGCAATTTGAAATGGTAGTAGTAGTAACTGTATCCCAAGCACTGGCAATATTGTATACAACATCTAATAAAGTCAGAGGTATGTTTATAGTATCATTTTCATATTGCTGAAGAAGTCAATGAATGTGAAGATTGTGATAATGAACTTTGAATGATTTTATTATTCCAGCATCTAGTGGTTGTAAATGACTGATAGTATTAGGTGAAAGAAATTTGATCGTGATATTGCTAAGTGTGAGACTGTGTTCAATGTGTCCTGGTGCATTATCAAGAAGAAGGAGAATTTGACGATTCTGAATGCACATTTGAGCATCTAATTTTTTAATTCAAGGTTCAAATAAAATACCAGTCATCCAAGCCTTTTTATTAAAGGTGTAATTAACTGGTAAATTATTTATGTTGATTCTACGAAATGGTCATGGTATCTTTACATGACTGATAACAAGTGGGTGGATTTTTTCAGTACCCGATGAATTGCAGCAAAGCATAACTGTAACTCGATTCTTTAATACTTTTTTTCTAGCACATGACGTGATAGCAAGTGTTTTGTTTGGTGTCATTTTCCAAAAGAGGCCAGTTTCATCAGCATTAAAAATATCATCAGGATGATATTTTGAAAGAAGTTCTTGAAGAGTAGTACAAAACTCAGGAAGATTATCAAGTGAGACACTATCTGCTTCACCATGTAATGTGATTTGGTATATATCATAACGAGTTTTGAACTGATTCAACCATCCATTTGATTTTCTGAAAGTTTCATTATTTACACCTAGTTGTGTAGTAATAAGATCTGCTTTTTCTAATAGAATAGCATCAGTGACAAAGATACTAGCATGCATAGCTCCAAGACACCACATCCATAATCCTTCTTCTATTTGAGAAAATCTTGGTGCATGCTTATGAATACATTTTTTTCTTTGATCTACATCATAATTTAGCCACTTATCTTTTTGTTGAAGCAATGTGGTGATAAAGGTACATGTCTTCTGAAACTTATTAGCTATGGCCTGGTGAGTCCATGTTCGATCTTTTTCAACAGTTTTTGTAAACTCACAAATTATCTTTTTTTCAGCATGTGTAGTTTCTTGTCGGTGCCATTTGTTCTTAGGTGGTATTAGGAGTGATGATATTGGAAGTGGTGGTGTTGGGAGTGATAATGTCAGAAGTGATGGTAGGAAAATAGATATGTTTATATCAGATGTTTCAGCGAGAGGTTCTGTATCAGACATAATGAATAAAAGATACAAAAAATACGTAAAAATTGATGTTTATTATATTTTGTTAATAACTAATACCTAAAAAATAAATTAGAAATAACCTGGAAAATGAATGAAGAGATAATAACCTTTTTGAAGATTAGAACGTAGAAGCAAAGAGTAATGAATAAAAAAATTATATTCATATGAACCCCATTATTATGACATTATATTACTATTTCAGGATTTTTTGGTTATAGTCATAATAATGAGTACTAGTGGATGTTATTATATTGGAAGCAAAAAAGGCTTTAATAGTTTGGATTTCACAGTTTGGTCATACTAACGCAATTGTCATACTATCGGAGGTCATATTAACAGAGGTTGACTGTATTCTAATAGAGTAATTAAAAATTTGATATACTTTTAAATGATAATTAATAGGTAATTTAATAAAAGAATAATAATTGATCATGAAAACTCAAGACATAAATATTTATCAATTATGAATATAAGAAAGAAAGAAATATAAAAAGTATATAGGTATAAAAAGAGATGTGAAAAGAATTTTTCTTCATAGAGAGAGTATCTAAAATATATTAAAGCAAATTATTAAGTGGATTTTTACTTGAATTTATCTTAATAATATAGGATTGAAAGAGACTGAATTAATTAAAGAATAAGAAGAGAGAAATTAAATTATACTTTCAATAATGATAAATAAGATATTTTATTTTTATTATTAACATATGCAAAAATTTTGTACACATATTCTCAAATATGACTACTA